>OZ035960.1:43023501-43213501 GCA_964034945.1 Chrysopilus asiliformis | reverse complement strand
ACGAAAAGACATGTCGGGAAATCAACTTAACAGCTAATGAACTTGACTAAAAATCACACGTCAAGATTTGTAAATGGTTTGTTTGGAATTTTTTCCGTTTGCACCGACGAAACTTAGCAACTTATGTACAACTTAAACTATTAAGTCATAGAATTTCTACGGTTTAAGTAAACTAACCGCAACTTAATTTTTTTACGAATAGTAGGCGCAAACTATTCTTAAAAAATTAAGTTACTGTTAGTCTACTTACATCGTAGTAATTATGGGACTTAAATAATTAAAGTTGTACATGAGTTACTGAGTGTAGTTGATGCAAACGGCACTCATTTATAGTTTGCATCGAGTGAAAAAGCCAACAAGTGTCCTTAAGCTGGGAGAAATTTTTTTTAATGAATATAATTTGTCAACAAAACCTGGATAAAACTTCCATGATCTTTTTTACCCACAAAATATTGAATTATCAATTCTGGTCAGGTTAAGAACACAGCTATAACTTAAGATATAAGTAGGCTGTAATTTCTTCTCCTTTCTCTTACAAACAACAATGAAATGGTTTTCTTGATTTCCTAGAAGAAGGCAAATCGCAAAATTTGTTAGTACGACGACACTTTTAAGAGCTAAAACACTTAAAAAAAAAACGATTAGAGGAAACAACTTATAGAATGACAATCATAAGTTACAACGGTCGTAAATATGCATTTACGTATAAATTCATTGTTTGCCTGGTCCTCAAGTCGAGTTTTAAGTCTGTTTTCCACGAAATCCCTGTTAGCCAGTGAGAAAAATAGTAAGGCTGGCTCTGACGAAGGTCAAAGTGTCTTTCAACTAGAAAAAGTGGAACTTACAAAGCAGACATTCCTTAGTTTTTGGATGTGAAAATATCCCTCTGACATGACCAACATGGAGAATACATTATTAAAGCAAATTGCTTTATGATAAGCGGAATTTTTCAATTGATTTTTTGTTGTGTAAAATTATACATTGTAATGACTCAAACTTCTTTTGGCTTCGTATTATGGTTGATAATAACAGTAGTATTTAATACTCTATACTTGAGAAAGATTGGTAAATAAAATTACTACCGAAAGAACTTCTACTGCAGTTCTGGGAAGTTCTGTCGATGTTTTCATTCTGAAACATTCACAAAACATATTTGCTATTTGAATATCTAATGTTATCTAACTGAAACGATTAATTTTTGTTGCAATAAGTAGCCAGGAACTAATTACAGCGAGCGTTATGAATTCCGCCAAACACCTACAAACGGATGGACAACAATTATTGAAATATCATCAATCACAGAACAGTAGATGATTTTTAGATCTAGAGATAAACTTAACTAGTGATTCTTCTTCAATTAACAGGTGTTTCTGAAGTAATCTATTCAGACAAGGCAGATATCTCAAAGTACGTGTAACGTTAGATAATCTCAGATATCATCGGTCTCTGTTGATTATAGTATGGTTGTAAACACGAAATAAATGTCGATGGTTCAGTCTCGTGCGGGTGTATAATCCATAGATAACAATTAAATATGATATGTAATAATTTCCCTCCGTTGTTAGTCGGCCCGCTGTTGCTGTCGCCAGTTTTATTAGCATAAAATTAGTATGAATTGTGATGATATATCAGAAATGTGATGAATGTTTAAATTGATTACCTTGGCATGTAAGATGACAATCACCATGTCGTTGCGTTCCCGCATATACCTCTCCATTGCGTCTCTGGTCAGTCTTTTATCCTCGATGTGCGGCCGATAGACAGTGTTTGGTGGCGTCGATATCGAATTGCCGGCGCTGGTCGCCAAAAGGACTCCGCTGCTAATGCGTGGCAGGAGCGTCCCAGGACCCGGCGGACTCGGCGGTGTCTGGGCGTAGGAGGTGCTTAATCCGAAATGAGGCATATTTCGATCAGAAGAAAAACGACGTCTCTGCTTGATTGGCTTCAATTTTCTATGCTCGTTGTTTACGTACTCGCTACGAATTTCTCATTTACACTGAACGTCAAGCGCCACCCGCACGAAATTAAAAATGGAATTTGCGTTTAGCACTTGGCACTGGTAAGCATCTCCGTTACACTGAGTATTTAGGATTTCCACTTTTCTGGGGAAAAATCAAACAAAACGCGAACTCAACTTCTCAATTTGCTTCTCGATAAAAAAAAAAACAACACGAAAATTTGACAGTTGGTGATTTTCAGCGGAATGAAATTGCATATTCAGCGGTATGCTTGCTAGGTGGCGGTAATGTCGCCAAGAGACCGGCAATGTAATTGTAGTTTTTTCTTCAATAAATCGAATGTGTTTTTTTTATTCCTTTTACGCTTTATCCCTTTTTATGTGTATGTTGGGAAAATTTATTCCCGTTGCTATCTACTATCGCAGGCGATGATCACTCAAATCAAAATCAACGGCACTTAACAGACGATTTTCGATCACCCGAATTGTACAACAAAATAAACCTCGAATCAAATTAAAAGGACTTTTCCGCGGCTTTTCCCCGTCCGACTTGATATATCGAGAAAATAAACAGCAACTGAGCAACTTCTTCCCAAACAACTTCTTTTTGTTGTCCAAATCAGTGATGCTATATTGAGGGGAATTCCCCTTTTTGCGGGGAATTTGACTATAAAAATTGTTAATAGGGGAAAAGGGGAAAACGCTTCAAAACGAGGGGAAAATCTTCGCCTTTCAACTAAATCCGAAATACTTTTAAAAAATTACGGAAAAGTAAAAATACAAATAAATAAAAACAATTACAGTTCAATTTCTAGCTTAGGCAAAGGTAAAGAGTGAAGGAAATGCCCTTATTTATGCATTTGCCACTTTATAATGATCTTATTGGAATTGTAAAGTACACACCAATCTTTTAAACAAAAGCACTTTAAAATGGCTTTGGAACGTACGTTTAACCGATTTTTCAGTGTACTTTTTAACCCCTTTGAGAAAAGCACATTAAAAAGTATCATTTCTCATCTTATTCAAATTAATTACTTTAAACTACTTTAAAAGACTTTGATGGAAAGTAGTTTCCATGAAAGTTCATTGACACATATTTTTTGTTCGTTTTTCAGATTTCCTAAATATATTTTCAATAGAAATATTTTCAATTGCAACTCAGCAGAAGTGCTTTGTTTAAATTATGTAAAAATCGATTAAATCGGTAATTTCTTGGTCATCTTTAAAATTTGGCTTAATGTACTAATTTCGACCAATATTCACCAGAAGAATGCATGGACCAGTGGCAAAGTGCCCGGAATACAAAAATCGAGTTCCAGTCGCGACTTGATTTCGTTTTTTCCATTTTTTGATTTTTTTATATTTTTTAAATACAAAATATGGAAATAATTTTTACCGAATTTAAGGAGGACAGGATCATTTTAAGCTCAAAAGCAAAGGAACTACCTTGATTTATAAATTCGTGACTTGCCTTGATTATTATCTAATTGTAAATCCCGGCTTCTTTTCATATCTTATTTGACGTTTGGTTGGAGACCCGTGACGCTGTTATCGGGAATACAATTAACGAGTATTTTGTTAAAGCTTTCCAAAATATGAAATTATTTCCTAATTTGTGCTTTTTTCTCTTAAAAGACTTTAACATGAGTCCAGAGGACAATAATTTTTGGTTTTAACCCATTCAGTACGATTTTCGAAATAGCTATATAAAAAATCAATCTTGGTGTTTATTTTAATATTTATAGGACTAAAAAATATTTTCTGTAAAAAAATGGTCCTTTGGTTATTCAGGATATTTCTAGGATTTGTTGCCATATGGTAACACCTAATTTCCACTAATGTTTGTTATGACTTAAATAAACAAATTCCACAAAACTTCTCATAATTCTTGAAATTAAAATCATTTTGTAGATATTAATTTGATACTTTGAGGTTTTTTAAGCTAATCTGGTAAATGTTACCGTATGGTAACAAAAAGATTGAAAGGGTTAATAAATGAATTCTTTATTTAAAATTCGTTGTTTTTATGGGGGAAAAACGAGGGGAATTTCGTCATTGAAAAAGGGGAAAAAGGGGGATTTCGTCATTTGGAAAGGGGAATTTCACTAAAGGTACATAGCATCACTGGTCCAAATGCTGAAAAGCGTCTGAGCTTCAGAAGAGATTTTCAATGGGAGAATGGCGTGGGAACTAACCTACACACTAGCAGCAACGAACACCTGTTTGTATTCGGCATTTTCCCACGGTCTTACCCCACAAAATAACTGATTTTCAAAGCATTTGCCGACATTATTCTTAAAGTGTTCATCGAATATTCAATTTTAATCGATTTTCTATCAAATTTTTCTCCTTTTCCCGCAGAACAGTCGTTGGTTTTCGCCGTATTAAGAAGTAAACATCACGACGATAACTTTTGCCCGGTAGTGTATTTAATTGTGAGAACTGATTATGCAATAGTGTATGTGAGAGAGCTTTCTTCGTGGGAAAAAAATTTTGTTTTTGTTTTTTGAGCGTTGCCAGAATGGCCAATTTGCTTTTGTGAATGTGTTGTACATTAAACAAAAATGGATTGTTTTGTTTTTCTTCTATTTTCTTTTGATTTTTGTTGTGCTTGTACAGAAAATAATAAATAAAAAAAAAATCTTGGAATTATTCATATTTTATATCTAATTTGCATATTACAGACAAATCAAAACAATAATTATTTACTATAGCTGTATCTAACTATTTTTATTTGGGATTGACGAGATTGAACTTCTGCAAATAAAAAACGTTTGTTGAAATTTAATTTTTTTGGTAATTTAAAACAGGCTATCTTGTCGAATCCACCAGGTGATAGGTTGAATATAAAATTTCAAACAAATCAGGTTTTAAAAAGGCTTTATTTGGACATTTTTCCGAAAGGTCCGGCGTCTATCCGTACCTTACCCTAGACCAAAAAGTGTTTAAGGTTGCGGTAATAGGACTATTTACCTTACAGCGGAATATCCAATTTTGATAGCTACAATTGGGCACATAAAACCAGTCAAAAAATACCTCACTACTAATTTTATTATTAAATAATATAAAATTATTTTGTTTCTAACGGAAATGCTATATCACGCATAATACTAACCGATAAAATTTTGCCTTTTACTGTACTCGATCGTGAGAAAATCCGGTCGACTGTGTGAATGAGAGAGCTTTCTTCGTGGGAAAAAATTTTGTTTTTATTATATCAGCATTGCCAGAGTGATTTTTCTCGTGCTATCTGCACACATGGACAAAAACCAACTATGGAATTTACATTTTTGTTTCTTTTTTTCGTGTTCTTGGAAAAAAGCAAAAAAAAACACTTTAGTTGAGTCTTCGGCTGATTTACATAAATGGAGCCATACTACCAAATAAAAATACAAAATCTGATAGAGCTACGCAGCATAAGAACAAACGTGTCAAATTTTTACTTCAATAAAAAAAATTTAATTCAAATGATTTTGATTTGCAATCAATGGTTACAATTTGAAAAGGATTAAATTTTGTAACAGCTGTAAATTTTACAATAAATTCTGTCCAACATTAAATTGTCTTAAAAACTCTCAGATATTCGTGGGGAAGAATTTGATTTCTTTTTGACTATTCTAAAAAAAAACGCCTCGATTAAAAAAGTCTGACTACCAAATTAAGTGGTTTCATTGAACAAATTACTTTATTTGACATATTATTCAAGTACATTAAATGATCTTTTGGAGGTTTTTTTTCTGAAATGACACTTTAACCATGCGATCAATCCGTTGATTTGTCTCTTCAGTTCTGCCTTAAATGATTTCGGTTGAAGAAGTAGCCATGGGAACATGTCAATGACGTGTCATAGGGTGAATTCAACATAGAAAAGGCGGGGGATAGGTTTGAAAGAGATGGAGTAAGGAAAAAGTAAAGGGTGTAGTTTAGCATTTGTTATTATGTGGTCGCTCTTTAATTCATTCAATTGCGCTAATTCAATCAAAATCCGAGCCATTGCGTTGTCCATCATCAGTGACGGTCGTACTACGCTAAATAATGCATAAAAAGTATCTACGTTGGGAGAAAGAAATCCAGAACCAGAAGCGAAAACGATTCTCCAGAGCCGTTGAAACCCCAAAAGCAGATTCATTCGACTACGGACTCCGAAGCCCGAATCGTGGCTTGGCCCACAATGAAGTGTTAGATTCGAATTAATTTTGAAGCCGTGGGAAAATTTTATTTGCTGTCAAACATGCTGTGGGAATTTATTCTTCGATGCACCAACACCAGCATCATCATATCCACATGGCGGTCCAAACAATGTTGTAAATCATTTATGACGGGATGAGGCTTTCTTCTTTCTTAAAATTTTGGAAAACGACCAAAGAAGATCTTAAACGAGTGTTGGTTTTTGTTGTACTCGTATTTAAATTTCGAAGGTGATATGTTTGCGCTATCATCTCAACTTGTATTTCTCATAGGTGTATGTGAATATTTTTACCTTGCGTTCGTAATAGATACATTTTTGTACAATCAGTGCAGAAACTTGATTGATTTAATTCAAGTAAGAAGTCTATTTTCGACCAAACATTATAAGGTATAGGACGTTTTACGGGACTATAGTCTATTACAGGAAAAATCTTAAAAAATCGGTAAAAATAAGCTTTCCTTTAATCAAAATGATCGAAAAATCTTTCTTAACGCAATCAATTACGATGTATAGCAGGGGTGTCCAACCTTTTAGCTTTCCTGGGCCACATTGGGAGAAGACGAGTTATATTGGGCCACAAATAAAATATACTAATCCTAAAGATAGCTGATTAGTAAAAAACGTAGAATATATACATACTTAGTTAACAATTTTAATTAATTTAAACTTCATTAGCTCATAAAGATTGTAAATATATCAGTTTTTGTTGGGTCACATTCAAACACGTCCTTGGCCAAACCTGGAGTTGGACAAACCTGGAGTGGTATTCCGTAACTTGTTTCAAGTGTTTGTTTCGAGTTAAAAGAAAAAGTAGTATTCGCGGTCTCTATTTCGCCCTGTCATTTATCTTGATCGGAACAAAGACAGCGAATATTACTTTTTCGTCTAACTCGAAACAAACGCTTGAAACAAGTGACAGAATACCACTCCTGATTTAGAGCAAACCTGCGGTTTTCTTAAGGTGTGAATTAAGAATTTATATTTCTTGTTTTTAGGGTTTAATTTCATGTGAAATTTATTTAAATATTATTTTTTATTTAATGATAAACATATTCTTAACTCAAATCCACACATTCTTAAATTTGATGTTTTTTTTAACACTAGATTGCCCAAGGAAGTCAAGCAGTCAAAATGACTGCTTTTGGCAATATAGGTATAACACATATATATATACCGGAAATGAAGGAGGGGAGAGGTAACTATAATTATTAATAAACGCATTTATATGTGGTACAAAAAGTCACAAAATTCTAACAAATTGTGTCATTATATACATAATTGTTTTTCTGATTGAAATTAAAAAGCAGTCAAAATGACTTGCTTGGGCAATCTAGTGTTAAAAAAATCTCATAAGTGCTTAAAATAATAAAATAAAACTTCTTTCGGTAATAGGTTTGGTCGAAAAATTGAGTAAAGCCTATTACCGGACCATATTCCGGTAATAAGGTCTTTTTTTCATTGTGAAAGTTTAAACAGTAAAATTCAAAATTAAAATGTGGAAAAATAGTTTTCGAAGAGGTACAAAAAATATTTATATTTCACAGTGACCTATTACCGGATTCTCCTGAAGGTTCTTTTATGGGTGGCCATACTTTTTTTTAAGCCAATCCGGAACAAGATGAACAAGAAATTTTATATAGAAAACATAACAAAAGCTATAATTGCCAATCTGGCAATCATTGGAGACCCGTATGGTGATATTCGTATCAAAATTCGAACAGTTATACCAAAATACCAATTTGAAGTCAAACTTTCCAATAAGATTTTTTAAAATTTATTCTAATCGGATTTTGATGTATGGGAGTTTTATGTAGAATCATATCCTAAATAACTTTTGTTGTTGGACTTTTTTGATAAGATGCACCGTTTTTGAGATATTCACAAAAAACGATTTCGTTCGTATGGGGGGTACCCCCCCTAATGGTCCATTTTTGCCCATGAACGAACTTAGCCTCGCATTTTACGAAAAACGGATCTGCACAAAATTTCAAGTCTCTAGCTCAATCCGTGCGCCCGCAATCCGCGCCACAGACAGACAGACAGACGGACGGACGGACATGCAAAAATTAAATATTTTTATCATTCTAAACACACTGGTGTAATTCATTTTTTTGTGCGATGACGGGATCTTGGCGTTACAAACGGTAAGGCAAAGTTAATATACCCTTTGGTTTCACCATACGGGTATAAATATAACTTGATTTATATTAAAACCAAGGGAAAAAATCATAAATTTGCGCCGCGGGCGAAATTTTTTATACAGAATGTTACGCAGTTACTTAAATCAAGAGATATAGAGCACAAGCAAAAATTAACTTAAATTTTCGCACTCTGTACGTTTTATGTAGTTTGGAGCAACCTCCAGCCGAAATAGAGTATGTTTTGCATATTCAGTGATCTTTTTTCTAGTGATTGAAAAATTATCACACTAATTTGAATAATCCAGGAGAAATCCACAGGAGAACCTATCGAGTGGTGTAGAAATATTATAAACATTTTGATTAGAAAGGATTAAATAAAAAAGAATCAAAACGACAAAAGAAATACATAAAAAGAATATTTTTTTTAATATAAAAAGAATATTTTTAAAAACACGCTTTTATTAAAATGTAAGAAAAAATAAATGTTTTTTGGGTGTTGTGAAAAATATAAATAAACAATAGAAAAGCGAAAAAATAAAAAAATAAAAAAAAATTGCTCGTTCTTATTTTATTTTGCTTTCATTTAGTATACATAATTCCAAAGAAATTGCATTTTAATAATAGTTTGTTTTTAAAGATTTTTTGGTGTCAAAATGAGGGGGTTGACTCGCAAACAGCCCTAAATATCTTTATCGGGTTTTATGCTTTAAAAAGGGAGCAACTCTGGTCAAATGGGAATAGGTACATTAAGCAGCAGCGTAATTTGAAGACTTAGTTTATAGGTAGATGAAAAACGGATATAAGTTAACCTGAGTGTGACCGCGTTTTTAATTTTTGAGGGGGACATTTTTTTCCAGAGGAACACATCAGTTGAACGGGAACATTTGATGGACCTTTAAAGTCAGAAGGAACAATTTAATCAGGTCATATACAAAAACCGATTCTTTTCAAAAACCGTGACCTTGTTACGAAGTATAGAACTGATTTTTTCTCTTATTTTGGGCTCAACTTTATAGGAAAGTACTTTCTGTACGTTGGTCTGTCCACACCAAAGATTTTGAGCTATGGTGGAGTTTGAGCTATGATAGAGTCTGAGCTATGGTAGAGTCTGAGCTGTGGTAACAAAATATGTTTTCAATAATTATAATAAAGGATAGGTACTAAAGGTACGGAATAAAGGTACGGAATAAAGGTACGAAAGATAGTATTGTATTCTGCTAAAAAAGATAAGCTTTTAGATCAGCGGTGTCCTTAGTTTTTTTATGCTCGCGTAATTCTTTTAGGCGGTGCCCGTAGTCAAGCTGATAAGACTTAACTTAATGTTTGCAAAACATCGAGGTATCGTTGGAAAATATCGAGTTTTAACCTCGATGTTGAACAGGCCGATATATCGAGGTATCGATGTTGCTATCCACGATGTTAAAACAGTACTCTTCATAAAATTAGTAGAGAAACTAATTTTAGGACTAAAGGGACTAGTTTTTAGATAGATTTAATGTATCCACTCTTTTTTCCTTTTTCCTTTGGTATCAATTTTCGGTTTCCTTTGGTATCAATTTTCGGTTTCATCTTTCTACGAGATTTCGCAAAAAATACCAGAGCTAGCCATGAAATTCTACAGATAAGTTTGGTCCTGATGTGGAAATCCGTTAACCGGAAGTAACCAAAACGGCAACTTTTTCGATGTCGCCTTAAAAACAAACATCGATTTTCGATATATCGAGGTTTTATGAACGATGTTGCATCCCTACATGTCACTCGAACGAGTGAAAGTGACCCGGCTCGGAAAGTCTTCTGCGCTGGGTTATTAACCACAAGGACACGAGGAAAACTCAACTTCAGATGGCAAGACGGTGTTGACCAGGACGCGAAGAGAATTGGGATGCAAAAATGGAGAACATCGGCACGTGACCGGGATCTCTGGCGAGAGACATTGCGGCAGGTTAAGACCGGAAACCGGTTGTAGTGCTGAGAGAGAGAGAGAGAGAGAAAAAGAGAGAGAGAGAGAGAGAGAGAGAAAGAGAGAGAGAGAGAGAGAGAGAGAGAGAGTAACTCTTTTTGAAGGCAGATGGCAGCTCTGCAGTATTTTTCCTACCCTTCAGATCTTATTTGACAAACACTGTTTTACATAAAGAAAAGCGATGTGTCATTTGACTATGATTTGTTCTGAAAGTTTAGTTTTGTTTCAAAGTTTCTCTTGTTTTCTGATCTTGAGCGTTTGGATATTTATTTATGTTAAAGTATTGCCATGCAGAGTAAATTCATTATAAAATATATAATTTTTTTTTCGTCACACTGTTTAAGGCGCCTTTTGTCGAGGGAAGGGACACGGGGACAAAAAGGAGCAGAATGCGACAGTTTATCCCCATGGGGACGCTTCGGTCATACTGGTTAACGTAATCATTCTAAACTCATTTGAAAACTTCATTTGACCTCGCCAAATGCTTAGAAATTCATAAGGAATAAGCGTGGGAATCACAGTATGTTGCTTGTTAAAAGTTTAATTGCTGGTGCATCATCAAAAATTTATACAACTGCGAGTAATTTGAATCGCGGGCGATCGTTTGATTTGGATGGAAGACAGGAAGGGAAAGATTGAATTATATCTGAGTTATGGGGATTGAATGATATTTAGGAGAAAATGTCGAAAAGTCAAGTTTTATTGATTGTCACAACTTGAGAATCTCTAATTAGAAATTCATAATCGAAGATCGATTGAAAAGTTTTGCTTATTGACTTTTTCAACAACATTTGAATCGAGAATTTAGAAGTCATAATTTTGTTTGATTACGTCTTTATTATTCAAACAATATTTACAACGGGGTGGTTGAAATTGTAGGGAAATGAAGCGCTTTGCTTGTATAAAGAGGCAAAGTACTATAAAGTATCTCTCATGGCAACAATATCAATTATAGTGTAGTAAAAGTAATAAAATTTATGCACTTGTTGCTAACAGACATCGAGACTGATTCTGAGTGAAGAAGGCTTGATAAAATTACTGTACGGACACCAACTTGAAGAGGAGTGAAGTGACCTCTTGTACAGGGGAGGCCAATTTAAGGCGAAATTCTTGTTTGCGTGGGAACTAAATTCTTTTTCAGATTTTGATTGTTCGTGATGATGAGATTGCAAGTTAGATTTGTTTGGGGAGCTCCCGGTCTTAAGACCTATTCGACTGCTTTTCAAGCGACTCAAAGTTTTTGTAGGCAGTTTCATATCTACAGTCTCCGGACACTGGCGGAGGGGACAGAGGGTGGTAATTAGTGCTGGGAATATTTTCCTACAATCAAATTGAGCCAACATTCATGTGATTGTATTCGTGGTACTTCAATTGTTCTCAACATTACACTTTTGTCATTTTTTTATTTCCTTATCTATCCATGTTTAACAACCACATGAACCTCGATTTTCATCGTTATCCATTTTAATTTTCATAATTCGAAGTTATACTGTTATTTTTTTTTACCGTGCAACAATGCGATTGTCTTGCTAACCACTTTATATGAGAATAAATTAAAAGACGGTTATTTAACTTAAAAACACGCAAATAGATCTCAAATTGCGCATCATTTTATATTTTTTTATCTCAGAAAAAATAATGGATCGTAAAGGCTCAACTATGATGGACATAAGAACGCATATGTAGCTGCATATGTCATTTCCAGAATAAGAAAGTCAATGTTATTACCCACAATAGGCATATGTCAAGAGTGTTGCCACTTTCAAACCTTCGTTAAACATTCGTTAAGCATGAATAATTCGACACAAATGGAACTGGCATATGTAAATAATGAACATAACCTAAAATTTTTCCAAAAAGGGACTCAAGCAGGACAACAGATAGTCAAAGACATTTGTGGTCATTCTCGTGTGAATAAAAAATTGATCCGGATCAAGCCTTTTTATTTTCAAGAAGGTGACTACGTAGTATCCGTGCGTTTTCCTGTCGCGATTGATTTCTCGTACATCACATGAACGCTTCTTTCTGCCGTATCCATCCAGTTCATCTTTCAGGTCACTTAATTCTTTTAAGCACTTCACAATTTCAAATATTTCTTTAATTTTTTTCAATTCACTCATTTTTTCCTTCAACTTTGTCAATTACTATCGAGAAGAATTTGACTTTACTTATGTCAGTCTATGCCTATTATGGTTAGCTTTTATGTTGACAGCTATGCATGTCAACATTCGTTGAGAATTTGACATTTACATATGCGTTCTTATGTCCATCATAGTTAGGCCTTAAGAGTTTGAAAGAATCGTTTTGGCGGACGAAAATTATAATTGTTCTACCTGGCTAGCATTTTTGTTGTATGGCACGTATCTGTGACTAGAAGTGTATTTAAAAGTGTATTTTATGTAGTACGTGTTATATACATACGTGTTATATACCAAAAACTCGAATTGGAGTTATGACATATTTTATGAACAGCTTCAAAGTGATTTAATCATATTAGAATCAGGAACCCAAATTACTTAACAAAAAATTTAATATCGATTGTCTATTTTGATATAAATGTCTTGCAGCCAGGACCAACCGTTTCCGAACTATACATTTTCTTAAAAAAAACTGTTTTTTTTGGTACTATTAGTTTTTTCTATTTTTGATGATAATACTGGCTTTATTCTTTTAGACTGGTTTGTAATTAAATTGTGGTAAATTCAAGAAAGTGATTCTAAAAAACTAATATTCGTTTTTTAAAAAAGAATGATTCCGGGGAAAAGTCGAAAATCACTTACAGATTTCTGTAAAAAACTTTGGGCCAGATTATTTTTTCCTCTTAACCCTTAGGCAATCAGCTACAGCTATGGCTACTTTGCTCATAACTTCCATGATTCTTTTAATATTGGATGAAATTCCTAGCCATCCTAAATGAAGTTTTTTTAACAAATTAGATTAAAATGAAATAAATAAAAAGTTACCTCACCGTTTGTAGAGGGCCGTGAAGATTTTTATTTCAATTCTAGGCGATCAGCCACATCTGCGGCCACTTTTATTACTTCGAAATTCTTTGTTGAAATTAGAGTTACTATATAATACTAGAGTGTGGTCATCGGAAAACCGTTGACGGTTCGAAAAGTTTCGCACCGTCTTTTTTCGAAAATTTTGTTGAAAACATCAACTTTGTTTTCAGTTTTTTTTTAAGAATTTATTCTGTTAATTTTTTTAATCTCTTGATCCTTGAAAACTGTACTTAAACTAATCGATGACAACATTTTTCGTTTAAATCTGTGATAATCACGAAAAATTTGAACATTTTAACGCACATGGGTTTCACTGTGTCCATTCCTTATTTTTTTATAGTCACTCTAATTAAAATATCGGATGAGTGTATCGGTATAGGATTTATCTTTCCATAAATTGTTGAGTAAAAAAACAATTTTTGCACAACAATGTTTTTCCCTCTGCATAAAATGATGAACACAATCTAATTTTAAACTCTGGTACAAATCGCTGTAGCAATAAAATAAAATTTATAAACTTATCTTTCTAATAAGCGTAACGTGATGAAAATCAGATGGGAATTCGCGAAATTATTCTTATTTTATCTCACAACACAAATTCTGTACAATAGTATCGTGTTTTCTATACTTAATGAAAGTCCATGGAAACGACTGAAAGCTTTGTGGAAATCGTATTTTAGACCCGAACCTCTATCTGAGATACTTTTCATGAAAACGAACTTTTATGAAGCGCGCCAAAATCAAATAATCTAAATAATAAGAATATGTCACAGAAGGTTTGTTAATTAAAAGTCTAAAGAGCAACTTGCTTATTTATGCCCTAAAAATGATTAAATGTCAATAACACTTTAAAATTTAAGAAGACACAAATATGAAACCGCTTATGAAATTTTTTTAAATATATGCTGGAATTGATCGCTTAGATTGAAACCACGAACTAAATTTTTAGGTAACTGCCCAAGAAAAAACACAAAGAAAAACCAGATAATCGTAAAAAAAGTTTAGGTTTTCTGTAAATTCTTGTTTTTTTTTTCTTTCGTTTTTTTTTCTCTGTGATCCTTGAGCAGATTAAGGGTCAAAATCTGGATGTGTTGTTTTTGAAGTAAAATATTTATATTTTGTTTTAAAATTTCTTTGTGTAAGCGATATAGAAATCTGTCGCACAAAAGGAGGCATAGTTCTCGAAAACGAAATTGTTAGACAAACGAAATTTTTAAATCACGTTTTATTAAAAATAAAACTGTGGAAGAGAAAATAATGAAAGAAAAAAATTCGTCGCAAGCGAAAATTTTTAAGAATAATATATCGCAAGCAAAACTTATTAAAAAATGCCGCAAGCGAAAATTTTTAAGAATAATATATCGCAAGCAAAACTTATTAAAAAATGCCGCAGGCGAACATTTTGTCGTGTTGAGGTTAAATTTTTGCTTATTTATGCTCAAGTTTACACTCCTTTTATGCTCAAGTTTACACTCGACGACAAATTTTATTATTCTGATAAAAAGAGCGACCAATCTGATAAAATCTTTATAAATTCTAGGTCTGATCAATATGATAATTCATTTTATCAATTTGATAACACTGAACTTTCAATTTGATAAAAAAAGTTATCAAATTGACAAAGGGATTTTATTAGTCGAATGGATAATTTTTATCGACTAAATCAATTATCAACTTAATAAAAATTATTGCGGGTTGTCAATTTGATAGAGAAATTTTTCATTTAATATTTTTTTTTATCAGATGGTAATCAAATTTTGTTGATTTGATAAAACTAAGTTTTTTTTAAATTTAACAACAGAATTTTTAACAATCTTATGAAATTTTTCGCTGGCTATAACGCCGTGTTTTGTCCCTTTTCATGTATCGATCTGATCCAACAAATTTCCAATTGTTTCAAACTGTTGCCTTAGTGCAGGCGCGCACCTCATTGGAAAGCATGTAGAATGAAGACTAGGTAGCAGTTTGAGGTTTTAAAACTCGTCAAAACTGGTATTTCTGCGTGCATCGAGGAACATTTAAGTTAAAGTAAATAGTAACTACGTAAGAAAAAACATACTTTGATGCGAGCTCCCATATTGGTTTTTAAACGTTTCAAAAACTAAAATTGCCACTTTAATCTCATTCTACTCAAAAAATCAAAATCCTGTGCAAATTTTCTATGTTCTGTGCAAATTTTCTCTCTTTTTAAAATTTCACAATTTTTTGTTTGCCTTTATTACGATGTAGACTTTGTATCTGAAACAGGAAAACCTAATTCTAAACAGGCTGATGAAGAAATAAGAAGAAAATAATAATGTGCTTATAATAATTTGACATTTTGAATTTTATATCGCAAAATACATCTTCCGAAAAGCAACCCTCAATAGAATAATAAAAATTTTACAAATTACCTCAAAATAAAATAAAACCCACTCAATTACTTTTGTATGAATTAAAGATACAAATAAATTTTGTTATTTATTTGTTATCAATTTGGAATATGGCATTGAATCGTTGGTTATGTTGAAAGTTTTCCAAAGCATATTTTTCTGTTTTTCTCATTTAATTTTGCCAAGGGTAAATCCGGTCGTTTAACACAATAAAAGGTTTTTTTTTTCTCTTTCGGTATACATTGCGGCAAATCCGAATTTCCATTCATAAAGGCCTTTCGTTAATCTAATAAAATTTGATAAGAGCTCAATTTGCATATAATTTTCAACCCTCTCTCATATATAGATATAAATTTTCTGTATATTTGGTGGATTCGCACCATGGATTTGTATTCGTTTCTCGATTTCCAGGACCCTAAGGGGGCAGCATTCAAAGCAGCACCAGAAGACGGCGAACGAGAGTGAAAAGTTTCACCACATCTTGTCACAGTAAAATAACCAACACCCAATAAGGAAAATAGCCTCAGGATTTTGATCCTGTTGGAATTCCCATCATCATTGATATATTTATGTGTACAAAGGTATACCCTTGGACGTTTCTATAAATGTATTCTTGTGTATATATTTGATATTAGGGATGATGGTATCGCCAATTTCATGCTACAAGTATGGCTGCCGTACACTTGTGGTTGCTGTGTGATACAACAAATTTACCTTCTTGTGCGTTGAATGTAAGTTTGTTGTATATAAAAGTGGAAAATCGATCCACTCCCTCGGGATACAATGATTGACACTTTTCTATCGATATTCTGTGATTGTCTCGACGAAGACCACCAGAGGGTAAACAATTTCAGCGAAGAAAGGTCAATTCTTTTATTTACTGCTTTGATACGGCAAATGTTTTCTTTTTTTTGCCACTTTTTTTTGGTTTTTGGACCGTTTTGCTTCGGGGTCGATATTACTATCGGTGACGAGATGGGTCACTTATTTATTACACATTGTCAAAAACTAATAAAATGGGTCAACATTTTTATAGGCAATGTCATAGATCATTTGTGGCAACGATTTGGGTAAAGAGAACTATTTATTAGTAGTGGAATGTCCTTTTAATTGATATTTTCTGTCTATCAAGGAAATATATTTCTTCATCATTTTGACCAGATTCTGCAATTGGCTTCTTTTCGGAATGAACCATTTATAGTTTTGAGTATCACCAATTGTCGGACACAAAAATGTACTACACCAGGATTTTTGGGATGAAAAAAGATTTTGATTTCCGCATGTCCGTCTGTTTATCTGTCTCTCTGTATGTCTGTCTGTCCGTCTGTCTGTCCGTCTGTCTGTCCGTCTGTTTATCTGTCTATCTATCTGTCTGTATGTTTATCTGTCTGTATGTTTATCTGTCTCTCTGTATGTCTGTCTGTCCGTCTGTCTGTCCGTCTGTCTGTCCGTCTGTCTGTCCGTCTGTCTGTCCGTCTGTCTGTCCGTCTGTCTGTCTGTCTGTCTGTCCGTCTGTCTGTCCGTCTGTCTGTCCGTCTGTCTGTCCGTCTGTCTGTCCGTCTGTCTGTCCGTCTGTCTGTCCGTCTGTCTGTCCGTCTGTCTGTCCGTCTGTCTGTCCGTCTGTCTGTCCGTCTGTCTATCTGTGTTTCCGTGAACACGATAACTTTCGAAAGGATTGAGCTTGAAACCTTTTCTAGTTCTGTGTCTCGTAAATGCAAGGCTGGAATGGTCAAAAACGGACTATCCTATCCCCCGTTTTGAAAAATTTATAAATGTAAGATGTCTTTTGAATATGATCTAACATATCCTAGCTATACACCAAAATCCCAGTTGGACCGCTCCTTCCCATCCACCCCCACACAAATTGAATATTTTTTTCTATTTTCTCGAAAACGGTGCACAGTATCGAAAAGTTTATAAAGGCAAAATGTGTTTAAAATATGATTTTACATAACCCTTCCATACATCAAAATCCAATTGGACCAATCCTTCCCCCTTCTCCCACACAAATGATTTTTTTTTTCATAAAAATAGAGGGGTCAATCGTCAAATACTCTATCTTTTTTCAGATAGAGTGTTTGACGATTGGCCCCTGGCAATTGTAGTTTTTCTTATGTACTAAACTCCATTCTGGTGTTAGGATTTAGAGTACAGTAATCCCTCGAACTGCGCGGTTTCGGACTGCGCGGTTTCGCAACTGCGCGGTTAAGTTTTTAATACCAAAATTTCAAACTGCGCGGAAAAAATTTCGCAGTAGCGCGGTTTTTTTTATAATTTCCGTTTAAAAAACATGTTCTGAACATATATTTTGGTGAATCCCAGACAAGAAGGAATCAGCTGGTAATTTGGTATCTTCGTACATATTTGGTAATTTCGCGCTTATATTTAGTGGAAATTGTGACATTACCCAAGTAACAATTTGAGGTTACATTCCGGTTTAGAAACGTATTTGAAGCCATGGTAACAAAACTCAAAAGTTATCATTCGGTTTCTGTAACCTTTCAGAAACGTTTCAGAAACCCTATTTAGAAGCTGGTTTCACAATAACCGTTTTTGGCGGGTTTATTCGGAAACCATCTAAAATGTAACCAAAATGTAACCTAAATTGAAGGTTTTTTTGTAACCACGATTACAAATTGTTTCTTGGGTAGGTAGAACAATTGGTGGGGACGAATTTGAAGACTTACAGTCAAAAGATATCATGCAAGTCCTTGCAAGTAATGAAAAAATATGACTGCTGACGATATTTTGACATAGTTTGGCGATAATTATAACGAGAAAAACCTCACGCACGAAAAACTGACAAATTTTTTAATGCTTGGTAGTCAACTTTAATAAGAAGCTCTTAATATGGACCCTGATATGGAGCGTGCCTTAAAATTTCGGTGAAATTTGACAACCGCTTTAGCCCCATACGTAGAAATGCATAATGAAAAACAAAAATCGGGTAATCAATGACTAATTTTTCAAAAAGATTAGTAATACATATCATATCTTTGTATTACTTTAGCTATGTCCTTAAATACAAACTTTTTTCTATTGTTTTTGGAATTTTTCTAATATTTGGGACCTAACCCCAATATTTCATACAAAGTAGGGTTCACAGTGCGCGGTTTTGCAGTGCGCGCTCTTTCTGTGGAACGCATCTACCGCGCAGTTCGAGGGATTACTGTATTGTGGGTTTAAAATCTATCCATTTGGAGTTTTTAAAAAATCTTGTAGGAAATTTCGAAATTTGGGGAAAATCAAAAGTTGTAAACTGACTGTTTCACAAAATTTAAATTTTATGTATCTTTTTTAAACATTTTATCAACCACAAATGTCTTGTGATGAAAGACTTAATATCCTAAGCTACTGAAAGCCCACGTTTGTCTTTAAAATTGTAATGAAAACCATCTGGTCTGAACAGTACATGACTTTATTAGACAAAAGCGGCCAAGAAAAGAGATTAACAGAGAATTTAGCAGAGCAATGGATTATATAATCTTTTGTGTTCATTGTGCAAATTTTAAGGAAAATGATAAGTTTTCGAGGTGATTATTATTGAAATTGATGAACTCTTATCTTCCCATTTTACGACTATAAAGCATGGGGTCACAAAATTTTGAAAAATCACAAAGGTTTCAAAGTAAATTTTTTCATGAAAACAATACCATTCTTACAACGTCTCAGAAAGTAAATAGCGGAAGTTTGTAATCTCGCAGACGTCGCATAAAAACTACTAAACTAATAGATTCGCTTCACATAGATTCGATTGAGAATTGCATAAATCCATTTTTAGTGGAAAGTTGGAGTTTGACTTTGGCTCCATGAAATATGTACGAGTATTTTAGGGCAGGCAAAGTAGCATAGATGAAGTTTATATGGCAGATGGTTGCATGAATCGTCTTAAAAACGCAATTCAATCGAGATTAGTTAAACGGCAAAATAGTCGCCATTGCTGACGAAATGGAAAACGTGTTCGAATGTGGGAGTTGTTTGTTTGTCGTATTTCCAACTGATATCAATTTTATGCTGTACATCGTATTTATTTAAACAAAGTATCTAAAGCTTCTTTATTTTTCTTTTCTTTTTTTTGACGATCGCATGGTTCATGGTTTATATCAAAAAAGGTTTTTTTTCATTGAAGATGCTGAATAGGCACATAACGTGTTAATAGAAAAAAGCTTTAATTTATTATTCATCTTCTCGAAAACCCGAACAAATTAAAAAAATCGGTTGCTGTAAACAATTCATAAAAAAAATGGATTTCAGCGACCAAGTTATAAAATATCAGTTGTGATCAATACAAAACTTTCCTCTGTAATCTTTAGTTTCGAAACAAATACATATATAAAAAATAATATTTCTTAAAATATCTCGAGAATCGTTTAAGATACATAAAAACTGTTAGACGAAAAAAACAATATTTTCATTGAATTTTGTTTTATTCATTTTTCCTAAAAAGTGCAGTTTCCGAGAAATTTCAAAAAAAACTTTTTTTTTTCTAAACATCTTGAGAATCATTAAAAAACCGTTGAAGCAAAAAACGTAGAAAACTTGATATCCTTTAAATTGTATTCATTTTTTCCCAAAGCGCAAAGTTTTCGAGAAAATATCAAAAAACTGTATTTCTTCAATACAATTGTATGTTAGGTACCCGTTATGCCTAGCGTTACTTTTCCAAAAGTTGATAGAAAACTACGATTTTTGTAAAACTCATTTACAAAAATGTTTCAAGTCGCTAGCTCAACTCGTTCTTGAGTTATTTAAGATAAGTACAACGGACAGACCGACAGACAGCGGACATCCTCATAATTTTGACTGAAACGGATTTCGAACTGATTAGAAATTTTCTATGTGACCCCGCTCTCGAGTCGGTCTCCGTCATAAATACAATACTTTTCTCTATAGGAGAGGAAAGTAAAAATTTAATTGCGTCAACCAAATTATTAAAAAAATCGGTTGCGGTAACACTAATTGCGGTAATTAAATTGTAAAAAAACGAACAGAGGCATTTTTATATGTTTTTATTAAAACGTATACTAAAAAAAATAGGGCGCTTTGCATCAGAAATAAAAACGATATAAATATTTATTGTATTTTATTTTAGTGCTTTCATCTCGCTTTTATTTCTGATACACAGTACCTAAAATATTGTTTTTTCCTTTTTAGTACCTACCCACATTTTAACAAAAGCTTTTATTTTTTTTAATTATTTTTGATTTTATTCTTTTTAGTTTATTTTGCATGTGATAATTGAGACTGCAAATCAAAAATGAGGTTTGGTTTTCTTCAGGCTTTTTTATTGGTTGCCTCGTTTGTCCGATTTCGCCAAAATGGTGTAATCCGTCCGCCATTTTGTTTTTTCTCGAATTCGAAATACGAGTTTATGATTATTTGTCCAAACCATTTGATTTGAGAACCCACCCATATATTGGGTACCTTATATATTTATATTATATAGATATGTAAAATCGTTTAACCTGACTAACTGACTTCAACGCCCAGCTCAAACCCCTGAAACTTGAAACTTTCACAGTATGTCCCAACCATCACGTCGGCGCTCACTAAGGCGGGGTTTTTCTTCGAAATTTTACCGCTAAGAAACGGGTGGTAACAAGGGTCAGGGTGTTTTAAAACCTTGACTTTTGCCATGCATCAAGGTGGTCACGAATCCGGTGTTAGAAATTCAAGACTTGAATTAGAAGGTCCTGCAAGAATAACGTAAATATCATTTTCCCGCTTTTCCTGAGGAAAAAAGGCATTATGGGGTTTTCGGGGTCGCTGAGCTGGAATACGGTGTTAGATTTTCGAAATTAGAAACGGAAGGTCCTGTAAGGAAAACGCAAATATCCTTTTCCCCGTTTTCCCCGGGAAAAATTGGCATTAGGGGGTTTTCGGGGTCGCTCATCACGAATCTGGTATTAGACTAATTCGGAACGGAATGTCCAGCAGGGTAAGATTTTTCTCAAAAGGTATTCTAAATCTTATACAAAAAACTTTAACCCGGCAACGGCGGCTATGCAAGCTAGTAATGCGCCTGACAGCCGCCGTTGGGTTTTTTTGTATATCAAGTGTGTATATGTACATATTACGTATGTGTGTCAAATTTCATGTCAATCGGATATGTTGAAGTGGGTCAGAATTAGATCACTCGATTTGGCCCTGCTAAACAAATAAGCTAAATGATTAAAAAAACGATTAAAGCAACCAAATAAAAGAAAAATAAAGGGTCTTTCAACAAGGACATAACAATTTTGTATTTTAATAAAAAGGCACCTTAAAACTTTTTTATGATCTGGCAATGCTAAAACGTCAGTCAAGGTTTACATTTTTAACCGACTTCCAAAAAGGAAAAGGTTCTCAATTCCACCTGAATATTTTTTTTAACCGACTTCCAAAAAGGAAAAGGTTCTCAATTCCACCTGAATATTTTTTTTTTTTTTATGTATGTTCACGCCTAACTTTTTACTGGGTTTACCGATTTTGGTCATCCCAAAGAGAAAGTTGTAGAGAAAGTTCCTGGTTGGACCCCGGTTCATTCGTGGGCAAAAATGGACCATTAGGGGGGGTACCCCCCATACAAACGAAAACGTTTTTTCCGAATATCTCAAAAACGGTGCATCTTATCAAAAAAGTCCAAGAACAAAAATTATTTAGGATATGATTCTATATAAAACTCCCATACATCAAAATCCGATTGGAATAAATTTTAAAAAATCTTATTGGAAAGTTCGACTTCAAAGTGTAATTTTGGTACAAATGCTCAAATAAAGATACCAATATCACCATACAGGTTTTCAATAATTGCCAGATTGGCAATTATAGCTTTTGTTATGTTTTTACGTTGTGTTCAGTACAACACAAGGAAGGTTCTTTTATATATTTCCCCCGTGTTAACCTACCCCTTCAAACCCCTCCCTGCTTGGGATATCGAGTAAAATTCTTTGTATTGTGTTCAGTACAATATCTGGAAGATTCTTTTATATATTTCTCATCTGCGGACTTATCCCCTCAAACCCTTTGTAATTTTACCTATATTAAAAATTGAAACTAAAAACGTTCGAAATAAAAAAAAAATTTCTAAAAAAAATAAAACCGACTTTAAAAAAAAACTGGAAAGAGAAAAAAGCACTAAAAAGAAAAAAATAATTTAAAACTATGTCCATTAATAGCGCATTTAAAATTCGGCTTTTTTGGAGTGGCGTTAAATTTGCAACTAAAATAAATTACATACTTTCTAACCTTAAGGCTAATCGTTTACATACTTTCTAACCCTTAAGGCTAACTAAGAACTAAGATCGACTCCAAAAATTTTGTTGTCAAACAGATTAACTATAGACACGGCTCTTAGAAGCACCAAAACTAAGTTCTTTTATGTCCCAAATTGGATTCCCTATTTTTAAGCAATCGCTATAAAAAAGCCCACTGTCTCATATGTTACTATCTTTTGTAGAAATCTATCCTCTTATTGTCTCCATGTACAAACTGATTTTGTGCGAAACTTGACAATAGAAATTTTACAACGATTTTATTTAGTGTAAATTTAACGCCACTCCAAAAAAGCCGAATTTTAAATGCGCTATTAATGGACATAGTTTTAAATTATTTTTTTCTTTTTAGTGCTTTTTTCTCTTTCCAGTTTTTTTTTAAAGTCGGTTTTATTTTTTTTAGAAAATTTTTTTTTTAATCATGGTGAAGTTCACGAACGAGCAACGTTTGGAAATTATTAAAACTTACTACCGAAATTCTGAGTCGGTGGTCGCAATCGTGTAATCTCGAGAAATGGTCCGGTCGAATGGCCACCTCGCTCATGCGATTTATCGCCGTTGGATTTCTTTTTATGGGGTTATGTTAAGTCGTTGGTTTATGCCAACAAGCCAACAACGTTAGAGGAGCTCAAGAACAATATCGAACGCGAAATTGCCAACGTTCCGGCCGATATGTGTGGAAGAGTGGTGCAAAATTGGCTCCAAAGAATCAATCAGCAAACGTCCTCGCGGTGGCCATATGAACGACATCGAATTTCA
Source organism: Chrysopilus asiliformis (assembly GCA_964034945.1). NCBI lineage: Eukaryota > Metazoa > Arthropoda > Insecta > Diptera > Rhagionidae > Chrysopilus > Chrysopilus asiliformis. Next base: position 43,189,865 of record OZ035960.1, on the reverse strand, counting down.
TACTTAAATGTAACATGTCCACTACACCTGGAATAAATTTCAGCCCGATATCTCTATTATTCTGTGTTTTATTCAAATACAAAATTGTTATGTCCTTGTTGAAAGGCCCGATATATGCTAGCCTGAGTTAAGTTCGATCGAACATGCTTGTTTATAATTTCGAGAGAAATCAATAAATCATTTAACAAAAAACAAACTAAAGCTAAAGAGAATTGATTTCAACTATACTCTTAAATTAATTTCGATCTGTAGAGATCGTAGTCTCTGAATCACATTTCTGTCCTAGCCTTAGATTTCTTGGAGGTCTCGCTACCTTTTCAAAAGTTAGTCTAACTCGAATGGATCTGCGCGATGTTCTCCAAGATGCACTTGAAAAATGTCAACGCTATTCCGATGAAGCCGAACAAATCTGTTTTTATTCATATTTTCGTTGTGCGCGTTTAGGAAACCTGCAGGTTTCTTTCAGGTAACTAACTAACGACTTACCTTCCTGAACCGCATTCAATCGGAATCAAAATTGTTTAAATTGCGACTTTGGGGCGTTCTAGCGGATGCACTTGGATCGTAGTTTACTGGAATTCTTCGCCACAGATATATTTACTTAACAGGGAATTGTTCCCTGCAGGTAAGACGGAAAATGCATCGAATTGTTGCACGATATGGTTCAGAAATGCTATGCGCGATTAGTTGCGGAACACCGCGTATTTTCTATGGTGGAACTACGACTATTGATTTAGTTAAAGATGGAAAAGTAGAGACGAATGTGGAAGTTAGATTCTTTCAAGATGCGACTACTTTTGCCTTTAAAGATAGACACGGTTTGCTGCCGGCATTAATATTAAACAGTCGATCGGCATGAATCTCGTTTAGGAGAAAATATATCTTAGCGTTTTTTTTTAAATATACAGTCCGACGTACGTGGATACGAGTTGATTCAACAAATGATGGATAGAAAAGAAGCCAGTGATGGATTGAAGCAGTGCGTTGATTTTTTTTCTATCGAGAATCGCCAGTTATCTTTACAAATAAGGGTTCTAGATACTCCTTTATTAATTGCGCTTCTGTAACATTCGATTTCATATGGGTTTTTTTTCTCTGGAGTCAATGTAAATCCCCATACTTAAATCTTAATTCAATTTTAACCTTTTCTCAGTAATATTAACTCCTCATGTGCGAAGACATAATCAGAGTTCTGAGACTAGATGTTAAACGGGTTTACAGTTTCATACCATTAAGATTTGTTAACATTTTTCCTGGGAGTTCTAGCATAAATTATGGATAAATTTTGTATCAGCAATACGAATAAAATGCAAATTGATATTTAATTGAATTCTTTTGTCGGACTTATTGTTTAATAAATTATATTGCTGCATCATATTCTAATAGCTTTGAAATTTTTAATGTTGGTACTGGTCCAATAGTGAAAATAATTTTACGTTCACTAAATGGTTGAAATGAGATTAACATAATTATGCCGAGTACATTAAGCTAATTCGTTAACGTGTTAATAAATCACCTTCATTTTTTTATTTATTTATTTTGTTAAATTTCCCGAAATTAGCATAATTAAATGAATTTACACCTAAACTCATAAAATTGATAATGTTATGTTAAATATTCTAACACGAAGTGTGGGAGTTTGTAAAACATTTGTTTTCGGAAAACATCACATGATAAATGATGACATTTGCATTGTAATTTGGAATCCGAAAAGAAATTCAATTTCTTATTCGATCGATAGTTTGAAATATTTATTTTACAACTTTATAATTAAATTACAGATGCTGAGGCAAATGTTGTGATTTTTTTTAGGTGTAGGATTGGAGAAAAGTATGTTTCACCCATGTTACTCATTAGTTAAACGGTTACGAAGTACAGTTTTTGAAATTTTTCATGAAACTTTAATTAGGTAAGTTGTAAACCAAAGAAAAAAGTTGCGAAACAGATTCAAGTTGATCAATATTTTTTATTCGCTTACTGTCTTAAATATTCTGGATTTTTTTTGATATGCCTTGGTAAGTAATTTTAGAATTTCCAGGGTACCGTTCAAGAACAAAAGAAATGAATCTATTTTTGGGAAATTTCATCCGGCCATTTTTCTGTTCCGTAAGTTACATGGTTGTTACTCTTAATACCCAGTTGACATTAGTCTATATGCTAGTTTTTTGTGAACTAATATTTTTTTGTCGGGTTATAGTGTAAATTGGGTTATCGAACTTAACCTGACATTTGCCAAAGAAAAAACGGCTGCGCCAAAGTTCAAGTATCTAGCCTAATTCCTTCTCAAGTGATCGTGTCCACGGACAGACCGAAAGACGGGAAAGAAATTTTACGTGGACATTTGGCCGCACAAATAAATGCAAAATAAAAGCATTGTGAATTTTTGCATTTTAACTTTTATCTTGCTTTTATTTTTCTTAATAATTATTTAGTTATTTTTAATCAAAATATTCTAACTAATATTATGACACATGCGTTTTAAGAATGTACTTTACTTTACTGAACTGAGATACCTTTGATTATAAAGGGTCTTTCAATAAGGACATAACAATTTTGTATTTTAATAAAAACGCACCCTAAAACTTTTTTTATGATCTGGCAATGCTAAAACTTCAGTCAAGGTTTACATTTTTATCATGGTGAAGTTCACGAACGAGCAATGCCACACAGCTGGTCAAACAATTGATCTATTGAAGGAGAAGTTCGGTAATCGTGTAATCTCGAAAAATGGTCCGGTCGAAATGCCACCTCGCTCAGTCGATTTAACGCCGTTGGATTTCTTTTTATGGGGTTATGTTAAGTCGTTGGTTTATGCCAACAAGCCAACAACGTTAGAGGAGCTCAGGAACAATATCGACCGCGAAATTGGCCAACGTTCCGGTCGATATGTGTGGAAGAGTGGTGGAAAAGTGGCTCCAAAGAATCAATCTGCAAACGTGCTCGCGGTGGCCATATGAACGACATCGAATTTCATACTTAAGTGTAACATGTCCACTACACCTGGAATAAATTTCAGTCCGATATCTCAATTATTCTGTGTTTTATTTAAATACAAAATTGTTATGTCCTTGTTGAAAGACCCGATATAATTCGAGTAATGAAAATTATTTTTGTCTTTCGTAATTCTATAACCGTTCAATAAACTACGTTACAATTAAATCGGTGTCTAATTTCGGTGTTTAGTAAATTTTTAGTTTACTTTAAAAGCTTGTTTTTTTTTTTAATTTATTTGTTTTTATAAATTTATTTGTTTTTTATTCTATATTTTAGTCGCAATTTTGTTTTTTCCTAAATTATTTTTGAAAGCTCTTTAATTTAAGATCTCACACAAAAGGTATTCGTTAGTTCGATTTGGACAAAATGGTGTCCGCCGGTTGCCATTTTGTTTTTTCCTTTTTTTTTGTTTTAGATTTTTTTTGTTTTTTAGAAATTACTCTTATCTAAATGCCACAGGACCAGCCAATTTTTAAAAATATCATTTTTGGAGTTTTTTTTATTTAAACCGATACAAAAAACCATTTTTTATTTCTATTCGAAATAGAATATCATAGAGAATGAATAAAAATGTGAGATTTAACTGCGATAATTACGAAAAAAAACGTGTATACCACCACCACGTATTCAAAATATGGTGTATTTTTTAACTTTTTTCAATTTTCTTTTAAATTTTTTAATTTTTTTCAAATTAAATTTTGTTTTTTTTTTAAATTTTTCAATTTTTCCTGAAGCTGTTTCATTTGAGACCCCATACGATATTTTCGTACATACGTACACCCATATTGCATTATCATCGGAGTTATTTATGCATGCAAAATTTCAATTCAATCGGAAGAGTAGAAGTGGGTCAAAATTAGATTACAAATCTTGACCCATACAAACATACAAACAACTGAAACTAAATAAAAACTTGTAAATATCATGTCATTCTCAATCGAAACCGAATCTGTGCATGTTGGCGGTCATGTCGGGATGTTCAGTTGGGTGTGTTCTGAATAATTATATTTTTTTAACAACCACAATTGTACTAATTGCACAGGAAATGCATTTTTAGTCGAGCAAGTGAAGTAGCGAACATGATTCTGATTCTGATATTATGTTATTATAGAAAGAGGTTTTTAATGAATTCAGTCTAAGTACGTTGCTCCGGGCAGCCACGCGAAGAAGACGTTCTGCTTAATAATCATCGCGAATAAACAATTACAAGAACTGACCATGTAATGCCTTTCAGTGTTCTTGGTCTGCCCGCCACCAAGGAGGCAGATAAGGAGACGAAACATCATCATCATCATATGTTCAACTCTTACTTGATTCAGGTGCATAAAGACCAAGTCGTAAGAATCTCTTCTCAACATCTTTGATTCGGTTTTCAAGAATTAATTTATTAATTTTTTAACTTTGTATTGTAGGTACTTTAATACTATTAATTTCATTCAGCATCGTTTCATTACAAATGTGTGGTTAGCTATTTGTCACAAAAATTAAGGTGAAACCATTAAAATTCTATTCTATTTTAACATTTCACGGTAGTGATTTTGTCGTACTCATTAAGAATGAGGCAGGAATTATGAGAACTTTCATAAAATTGAGATTCATTTCATTTTCAACTAAATGATGTTAAATTATTATTACAAAAAATGTTTCTATAAATGTAAAGAAATTTTAATATAAGCTAAGAAATTAAAGAGGAATGTTATTACTTACACAGAAAGAAAAAAAATAGTTGAAATTGCGATAACCTACGAGAATAGTGGTTTAACCATGCTTACGTCGTAAAATCTTCTCAAAACTTACTACAAACGTACTTAATCCATATATTACAAACATTTTTGACCATTTAATTGTTGAATTAAGTACGTTTGTAGTAAGTTTTGAGAAGAATAACCATTAGGTTGACGCAATTTTAACTATAAGGGTATTCACAGTCCTCTTTTAAATTGCGAGTAATTTTACCGCTCGGTAATTCAGTCAAATTTAACAGATTTTTACCGAGACGGTAATTTGGTTCATGTAAAAATGAATTACCGGATTCGCTAATTGTAGACATGCCTTGAGTCGTGTTTTCCGGCCCGGTTATTCGGTATCAAGCATCAAACGCGAGTGGCGCTAGTATTGTTTTTAGTTGTCAAATTTTCTCGCTGGTTTTTTGTTAATCTCATCGGACTGCAAATTTTTTCAATTTTGATAGCCGTTGCCACAATAGAAATTCAAAAGAATACATCAAACATGGATTTAAAGGTATGTGACATATTTTACAATCAAATTCGCAGTTCATGATTTGGTCACGTATCCAATAAAAGCGCTGTTCTCAAATCTGTGCTGTGGGATGTTCACAGCAGAATATTTTCAGTCTTTTAATATTACCGAAAACACCGAATACCCAAAATTAAAAGAGGACTGTGAATACCCTTTATTTCTGTGTACTGATATTCTGATTGTACTTAAAACATAAAATATTTTGTCTGATAAAATATTTCCATTTTATCTAATTGTCAGATGCGTCATGAGATACCTTGTTCTTTATTACTTCCAAAATAGTAGTATGTTTAAAAAATGTGCCAAAATTATCTTTTTGACATTGTAAAGTATTGAGAAATTTTTGGATGTGCGAATTATATTTGAATAATCAGTATTTTTAAGTCACGCCCTTTGCTGTTTAGGCCGTTTAGACACATACTTGGAATTTCGGTTTAGTATAGATCTCATGCCTGTAAACTATGTTTTGAAAACCTTAAATTTGCGCATTTTCAGATAAGACTTATTTATTTTTAAAAGCTTTTATCTAGCTTTTTGTTTGTTTGTCAGTTTGTCATGGTCAAATCTTGTAATCGAATTTTGACCCTTTCAATATATCCGGTTAACTCAAAATTTTATACACATACGAAATTCCGGTAAGAATACGCATACAATTAAAAAATGACGGAGTTACAAAAACCATTTATACCACGGTACCCACCACCACGATGTGGTCTAAAATGAAAGGACTTGGAAAAACAATCATGAATTAGTCTTTCGAATTTCGGGGAAAAATTTAAAAAAATATTATGGAAAAACTTTTGAAAAAAATGTGCTAAAAAGGAAAAAATAAATATTTGAGCGTTGTGTATCAGAAATAAAAGCAAGATAAAAGCATAAAAAGTAAAAAATATTTATCTCGCTTTAATTTCTGATATACAATGCACAAAAATTGTAGTAAATTTTACAGAAAATTTTTTTAACAAAAGATTTTTTTTAATTTTTTTTATACTATTAAATATTAGGGCTATTCACTCTTTATAGTAGTTGATCGTAAACTCGTAGAATTGTAGAATCGTAAATAAAATCGTAGTTTTTTGACAGTTCTCCATACAAATTTTTTTACGACGAAAACTACAATCTACTAAACCCGAAGGTATGGTAAAATAGTAGTTTTTGTCGTACTTCTAATAAAGTGAGGTTAAGACATGTTTTGTGACATGTCAACTTGGTGCCAACTCTAAAATGGACATTGGAAAAGTAAGTAAATTAAAGTATTTATATGATTTAGTATAAATTAAGAGTTAAAAAATGCTTTAAACAATTTAGGCAAAGAAAATAAATAAAAGAGTCAAAAATTTACGACAAAACCCACAACCTCTAGTAAAGCGCGGCTCACGCTTTGTTGTACTTTTCCATCGTAGATGTACATTACAATCTACGATTTTACTATCTACGATCAAGAGTGAATTGCCCTATTGAATTCTTGAGCATATGTGAATTTGTACGAAATATATTGTGAAAACGCCTATACATTATCGGAACTATAACCATATTAATATAAGACTAGTGCAAATCGTTATTTAAGAAGTTTAGTTTTTTTAGATTAAACTTAAAAAATGACAACAAAATGACAAAAAAAGACGGGAGTTTAGCAAACTGTTTGCCATTGGTAGCTACCAACAAAATCCGATCCAATTAAAAATCCCAATAGTACAAGTAGTTAAAATAGCTAACTAGATAAATTGGAACCAGACAGTAATAGAATGAAAAACCAAAAAACTTTAATGGAGGTCACGAGTTCTTTGACTCTTTCAGCGCGCATTTTGAATATTTGCTTTTCAATTTACGACCAAATACCTAATATATACCTTAATGCAATTCTTCCGTGGAATCAATCAATTATTTGCGGTCAAAGACAGTCAGCTTGCCTGCTCACAGTCATCTGTTTAAGAAAGCCACATTGTCTCAGTGTTTTTATTCAATTTGTTTCGTATTTTGTACGTTTTGAAAAATGGCAATAGCAAATTTCCAGACCAACTATGAAAAGCGAACTGTTGGCGAAAAACTAAAATTAATTGCAGACAACAACAACATCCGAAATGGGAAACTAATTGTATCGTAATGACGACATGAACTTGACCGTAAATGGCTATTCATCATTGACCATGGCAGACACCTTGCACGTTTTTTTTTTTCAAATATTTTTTCCGTTCATGAATTTTATATTACAGCAACAATTTGGACTCTGTAAAAGGATTTTTTTTATAAAACTGTTGATTAAATGATAACCAAATGGGGATTGGAGGATTTAATTGTGGGTCATTTATCACACGAGTAAAACATCATAAAAATTTTAAGTATATTTTTTTTTGTCCAAGCAATCGTCATCAGATACATTCTCGCCATTTAAAAATAAGGTTCGTCGTGAAATATATTCACCCTTAATTTCTTCGATAATGGGTTTAAGAGATTTATGCTAATGGTGATGGATCAATCCATTTTACTTCTTTCAATATTGTTATTTTACTGTTTTTATGTCGTGAACTGTAAATATAATGCAGATTTCAATGTGACATATATGTTGCCATTTACCAAAAATTACTTAGAGCTATACGAAATGCTTGTGAGATTTTCGTCCATTTAATGTTTATCTCAGATACTCGTACAGCTGGGTATGGACAGAAAAAGTGGTAAAGCTTTTTGATGTTGATGACTCAATTTTGATAAAATCCTGACATGGGTCCTTTTATTTTTTCTACTGAAAATTCCTGATAAGGGTTTAACTTGTCTCAAAAAACATTTAAAGTCATTGAAATGTCTGGCATTAGTCAAACAATTCATTTCTACTATAGGATTTCTATATATGAATAAAGAATTTGAAGCATGACGACATTTTAAAACATTTAATGCATTTGCAAGATTTAATTCGGTCTGTGTAGTAATTTTAGCATGATTCCACATTTAAAATGGTTAAAATGTTCTTCAGCCAATGGCGAAATTGTGATTTACAAATTGGCCATTGGATACTATTTGGACGGATTTAAATGGTTGAGGCGAATATTTTAAATAGTTGTGGCAGCAATTTTACTCTTTCTCATTTTTTGTTATGTTTTAAATATATTTACAATTTTTATTAAATTCGATTTTGTATCTCTGTGTCAAATGCTGAAGAATATTAACCAGAAAGTGGTTGATGCGAGTATGGTTAAATTTTATTTTGTATGTCGTTATCTGCTGTTCATACGTGGGGTGACCATATTTCCCAGAATGGCCTGGATAATCTCGTATTTAGGCATATTGTCCCGGCGTCCCGGAAACTAAATTTTTGTCCCGAATTCCAGATGTATAACAAATATTCAAAACAAAAACCTATAACTTTAATGAAAAAATGCCGGTAGTCTAGAGATTCCGATGAAAATTGACAAAAATCTTCAGAGTTTCTTCAAAGCTTTAGAAAATGACGGTGTCAATTTTACCAATTACAGTATTTTTCCGTCCTCTAGAGCAGTATTTTCCAACCTGACGTACATCGGGCTGGTTCCAGGGGGTACACGAACTCTGAAAAACAAAATGGCGGTAACCAAATTTGGGAGGTGTCGTAGACAAAAAAAATATCTTGAATTTCTATTAATTAATTAAAAGCTACCTATAAATTAATTCCGAAAATATTTCATTATTTGGTTTGGTATACTTAGGTTAGCTTAGGTTCTTTGTAAAATCATAAAAACTACATATTCTTCAAAAATAGCATCTGCAATACCTCATTCTAAAAATAAAGTAGTCCTTCGATGATTATTCGCTTCTTCGCTTCAATACAATACTGAAACCTTAAGTGACGCTTAATATTTTTTTGGGGGATCAACTTATGTGTTTAACACGTTGGCTGCCGGTAGTCGACATGTGTTTTTTTAATATGAAGAATATTTGATTCTGTATCAGCATGTTTTAGCACATTTTATACACAACTAACAATCACTATGAAACAGTATTTATAAGTACTGTACAACCTCGATAATGTAATTGTTTTAATTACAAAGGGCTTCGAAGGGTGCGGGGGGAAATCCCATCAGGCTATATATTTTTGGAATGTACTCTTCATTACGTTTCATTTGGTAATGAAGAGTACATTCCAAAAATATATAGCCTGATGGGATTTTTGGAATGTACTCTTCAGTACCACACACCCCCCTACCACCCCCCAGAAAAAAGTTTCATACAAAGTTTGAGGACCCCTGGAGGGGGCAAAAGGGGCGAGCGACGGCTAAAAATACCCATTTTGGATAGGGGATGCTTCCCTCTATCCCTCCCTATACACCAAAAATCTGTAGCGTCATTGTCGCTAAACTGAACTCTTGCCAAAATACTAAAACGTATGTCATTTATCGCGATCTGTCACCCATTTAGCACCACCTGACAAGGTCGCCGTAGAACATTTTTTTCTTAGTTGGACCAAGATCTAAATCCTGCAACAAATTCCGTCCCGGTAACTCGTCGTTTTTTTAACAACGAAACCGCGGAATAAATCGCGATCTGTCGCCCATTTAGCACCACTTTGGAAGGTCGCCGTAGAAGAGTTTTTTCTTAGTTAGATCAAGATCCAGGTATTCAAACATATTTCGTCCCGTCAACTATTCGTTGTCGTTTTTTGTTCTACGGCTCCCGGGCTATCTTATTAACCGCAGATTCCGTTTTTCCCCACAAAACGCAAAAGTTTATTTTATTTGTGTTTTATCGCAGTGATTGTAGATTTCGATACCCCATACCGTTGGGCTAGATGTAGTCCAGAATGGCCTTACTGCATTTTTTAAAATGTCTTTTTCTTTGATGGTGAGAAATTTGTGTTGTTTTTGCGTAGGTGTCAATTTTGTATTTTTTACATGAAAACAATGAAAACACTAATGGAAACACTAAAAATAATAAATATTTAGAATATGTTCACAAATACAACTTATCTCTTGCAACGACTCTAGATAAATAAGCAATTTTCAGATACAAACTGAATATTCAGATTCACGTCGTTGGCAGAAACCAAACCAAAACACAAATTGGAACTTTTCCGAAAAATCATGCAAAAACAAAATGGTACTTTTTGTTAGTTCACATTTTCGAATAGCAAAAAACAGCTGCGGATTCACATTTTAGAGTATGTAATACAAATATTCCTTGGTTCACATTATTGGATAATCCACATTTTCGAGGTGCACATTATCGAGGTTCTCCTGTACTAATTTAATTTTTTTTTATGGTGGCAGCCAACGTGTTAAAAGTGGAGGCTACTCGATTTCAGGGCTACTATTAATACCATTGCCGCCTTTTATTTTAGCTTTTACTTATAGTTATCGATTCGGATGAGAAAAAATTTTCGCCTGCGGCACTAAACCGTTAGTTTTTGATATCATATAAATTTATTAGCGTGGTTTTCGAACATAATGTTATAATTCTTAATAAGTGTATTTTTGCGACACAATTTATGCCAACATTTTCAATAAAGAATTTAAGGAACTCAATTATTGTTCATCCATGAAATCTAATCAGCAGGCATTAAACTGTATTCTTAAATTCATACACCGCGTCAGGTTTCATGAATTTTTCACTTAATTTCCCTTTAAGCTTGTAGGTACAAAATTTAAGAAGATTTTTCCAGTATATTTCGGTTTTCACACTCAAATCAATCGATAAAAATCCCCTTTTCGTATATAAAATAAAGAAATACATTAGTAGTAGATTATCTCTGCACTCTAAACCAGATTTTACTGGGAGCCCAGTAAAAAGACAACCACGATGAAGTACAGTAAATTTTACTGTTCGTTCCCAGTAAAAAAAAATTACTGATCCTCCCAGTAAATATTTTGAGTGAGTCCCAGTAAAATATCCGCACTGGAAAACTGGAATATCTTAGGAAATTCGTAATATATTACTAGGAGCCCTAGTAAAATTTACTGGACTATCAGTAATATATGCAGAATTTTTACTGGGAAATCCGAGTAAATTTTACTGAAACTGCAGTAAATCTGACCCTTTTTTACTGCACTCCCAGTAATTTTTATTGGGAAATCCAAGTAAATTTTACTGCCGCCGTAGTAAATCTGAAACCTTTTTACTGCACTCCCAGTAAATTTTATTGGGAAATCCAAGTAAATTTTACTGACGCCACAGTAAATTTGAAACCTTTTTACTGTACTCCCAGTAAATTTTATTAGGAAATCCCAGTAAATTTTATTGGGAAATCCAAGTAAATTTTACTGACGCCGCAGTAAATTTGAAACCTTTTTACTGTACTCCCAGTAAATTTTATTGGGAAATCCTAGTAAATTTTATTGGGAAATCCAAGTAAATTTTACTGACGCCGCAGTAAAACTGAACTACCTTTTCTTCGATCCAAGTAACGCAGAAAACTTGAATAAAAAATATGTAATAAAAGTCGACATTCATTTCACAATACAATATATTTATTAAATTCGTTGTATAATGCCTGTAACAAAACGCTTACTATTTGTCTCTATGACAAGGTAAAAAATCGCTCCCGTATCCGGATTTCCTTGCAAAACTGAATAAGGCTGACTGAGTCCAGTGTTTGGAATTGTTGAATTAACATTCACGTCTTTCTAAGTAAAAACAAAAGAAAATAACTAAATTAAATAACATTCTTTTATAAAAAAATTCGGGATATATAATTTTTATCCCTCTCAGAAACTCAGAAATTATTTAATTTACTAATACTTACATTTGAAAAATTTTTAAATCCAGGATTTATTCCCAAGTTTTCCCGTATCTTTTTTTTATTGACGGATGACGTTATAGAAGTTCCCAATTTTTTGAAGAAAAATTCTTGTGTCTCAGTATTTGTAGAAATGATTCGTCGGTTTTTTCAAAAAAAAAAACAATTTGAAATCAAGTTTTATCTGAAAAACGAAATTATTGTGCATTAAAAAAACTATATAAGAAAAATTGTGAAAAATACATTCTAATATATTGCATTTGCAAGCCACTTTTATACTCCGCTCCTTGAAAAATTGCTTATTGGCAAAACATTGAAATTTTAGTAAAATTATGAAAAAGGAAATTCGAGTATTGTCGAAAACCCCGCACTCAATACTATTAAAAAATAAACAATCACAAAACGGAGCTAGAATAATGAAAAAAAAAAAAAAACGATTTTCGCATGGCTACCCGTGTTCGCAAATGAAACATGAAAATCTAAATAAATTTCTCGTGTTTTCGCGGGGTAAAAAGTATAGAAATTCACTTACCTGAGCACTTATCAATGGTCTCCTGTTTAACTCCTTCCTTTTCGAGGAATATTCTTAATTCTCGCATTTGTTTTTCACACATTTCACTTGCGCACTGGATTAAAAATATCTGTCAGCAATGACTTTCACTTGAAGAATGACGAGAATCTGGATCTCCAAAGCTACTCGGATTCCCAGTAAAATTTACTTACACAGGGACTACAATGACTTTTATTTCTGGTGTACCAGCTGGTAAGCCTTTTAGTCGCAAGCTGTCAAATTTGTTTGGTGGGCAAATTCTGGTAAAACAGTTCAGTAGGCGAAATGTCAGTGAGCAGGAAACAACAAATTATGATTGCCAAAATATTGCCTTTAAAACGTCTAGAAAGGAATGAATCTACCCTCTGCCTTCTCAAAGCCTTCTCAAATCCACATTTAGAATTTGCAATCCATTCAAAATTCCTTTTTTCATAAAATAATGATAAGCTCCCATATATCTTTTTTCAAAAATTTAGTTTCCGCCATTTTAATTTGGTTGCCTGTCAAAATCTGGTATACCAGCGCTGTCTACGAAAATGGTATACCAGCACTGTCTTACCAGAAAAACTGGTAAACCAGATTGGTCCACACTGGCTTTTTAGCAAACAGTTTTGCTGGTACACCAGAAATAAAAGTCAATGTAGTCCCTGTGTTAGAATTCCAGTAATTTTTTTTTCTCGTAAAAAAATATTGCGTGACGTAAAAATTGTAGTGTTACCAGAAGTTGTAGGTTATTTTTTGAAAAACTTTTCACTTGATCATTATGCGGTTGGAAAAAAATATTTTATTTACATTAATAAAGAAAATTCTCGTGTGCTAACGTCGGAGAGATAGATTTAATTTTGATAGATACAAAAATAGTGAGACAAAAATACTGAGACAAAAATAGGAACAAAAAAAGTTTGTAAAGTTTCTACAATTGGTGTCTAGTTACGAGTTGGAAAACGAAAAAACATATAAAAGAGAATCAGTGGGTACCAAATCGACACATTTCTAAAAGATAGTTAGTGTCTGCTATTATTATTATTGACATATTTTGTAAGGAATCATTTAACAACGTAAAAACTCCAAAGAAATTGCAAAAAAAAATCGTGAAAAACCGCTTGAAAGTATTCTAAAAGTTTAGAAAATAATTTCAGGCTGATCTTTATGCTGCAACGTAATTAAAATAATTGGAAAAAAACAGGAAGCAATAAATGTTATGTAAGGGTTTATTTGCAATTATGCGTATAAAATTTAAAGCTGGTCACCCAAAAGCAAATCAAATAGAAAAAAGTGTTTACTGGGGATCCCAGTAAAATTACTGGGGATCCCAGTAAAATTACTGGGGATCCCAGTAAAAGTACTGGGATTCACAGTAAAAATTACTGTGATGCCTAGTAAAACTTACTGTGATGCCTAGTAAAAATTACTGTGATGCCTAGTAAAAATTTAGAATATTTGCGGTAACTTAAGTTTTTACTTTCTTATACGAAGTACATAGTAGGTGGGTCGATCACCAAAAATCCACTTTTGGTAAAAATCTGGAAGTTACCAAAACGGCGCATTTTTAAAAATCAAAATTTCGTTTTTAGCAGTTTACTCCGAAACTATGTATTTTTCAGTAGTCTGATGATAACAAAGGTTGGGACGTAGATTTCGTATAAGAAAGTCAAGTGCTATTCGCATCAGATTTTTCTTTAGTTATTAAAGTTTGCACTCTTTTTTATATTTATATATCTTTTTAAAATATTAACAACTGTACGTTTCAGAAAACTACACGAAAATATATTTTTTTTAACTTAGTCGCATTACGTAACTAATACCATAACAGTTGCTTTACATGTTATCTTGAGGTTCTTACCTCATACACATCAAGACAAATTTACTGGGATCAAACAGTAATGAGTCATAATCAGCTAGACATTTTTGGAAGACTGGAAGAATATAATTTACTGGGACGAAATCAGTAATTTCCCAGCAATAGTTCACTTGATTTTCAGTAATTTTTACTGTTTTTTCAGTAATCTTTACTGTGTATCAGTAAATTTTACTGGGAAAACAGTAAAAAATAATTTTTACTGTTTTTCCCAGTAAAATCCCAGTAAAATTTTACTGGGGAAATTACTGGGAAAAGGCCGTCTGGTTTAGAGTGTGGCACCTTTCATTTTCTTTTGATGTACAAATCAAAGCGATTCCATGCTTTTTTTTCAAAGGACCTCAGTTGCTTTTCAAACACATTTTTTTAAGAGTAATATAATCCAGGGGACATTTACCTGGATCATAGTAACATAAAGCATGATTTTGGCACATAAATGGAATAACATGAAAAAGAATAACACGCAGCAATGTTTGGTTAAATAGAATGTCTGTGCGTGGATAAAAACAAAGAAAAAGGCGACTTTATAAAATACGTGAAAAAGACTGTAACCACTTTAATAAATTTAATAAAATATTTTATTGTGCAAATAAAGAGAATTGCGATTTTATCAATTTAACTGTAAATGCGTATACAAATTATTTACAAGAAATTCACTAAATCAATAATATTCGGTGTACCAATAAAAACTATTAAAAAGTAAAGAATATATGAATGTTGCAATGTCAAGAATAACACAGCACGGTCTCAATCAAGATTTATCGTTTCAATATATCGGGAAACTATCGTATCTTGAGGTGTGAAGAAAAACATCTTACATGGCCAAGTTATGTTTTATAAGACTTATCACTATTATAACTGCTGTATACCATGTAAATTTTACATCTTGTCGTATTCCCCGTCGAGATTGAAACATGAGCCTAGATCGGTTGAAATCTTGCTTTAGTATCTCTTATAACTACCAGTCATAGATTTTAATAAAACTAAAAGTGTGAATCGTAAGAACTTGCATTCGATGGGTTCTACATAAATAAATTTATTATATTTGTTGTAAATTTACGCTAAATAAAAACTCATATTCTACAAGATGGTGTCAATAACCTTTCTTCAATTGATTTATTGGAAATCTGTAAAATATCTTGGCCTGCATGTTTGTTAATTCGAATGTCTTTTCGAAACAAAACAAAATCCGATTCCTAATTGATTTTATAAAAGCTAAATAATGTAATGAAATTTAATATTAATTCTTTTCGATATTTATAGACTTGATTTAATCACAAAAGAATTCTGGAGAACATCATTCTGAAGGTTATATCATGACATAATGTTTCACAAATAATTCCGTTGAATTGAATAGAAAGAGTCACATTTAAAAGTGAGTTTTTTGCTCATTAGCTTTTAACGGACTATTAACTAATGAGTGGTTTTTAAATATTTTTTTTTTGTTTTGTTTTCAAAGATCAGGTGTAATCTTACACTGAGTTAATATTCAAAATTGGGTGGTTATCACAACCTTCTCGATAAAAAAAAAGTTTAATAGATTATAAATCTTGGTGTAAGCAATTTTGATCAAGTGTTTACTTTAGTTATTAATGCAGCACATTTTATTAAGGATGAGTAGGGAACACTTGTTCGTAAAATAGATGTAAAATCGTTGGCGTCTTAACCCTAGGAGCACAATGAACACAACCAAGCCGCAACTAAGGACTCTTCGAACTGTCACGCAACGTAGTTCAGGAGTGTTTGAGCACAATAGAGGCGTCGTCTGTTGCGTTGTGAGACAAACACAGAAAAATTAAAAGTGAACTAAAGTAGAAAAATATATAAAAAATGGATAATTTTGAAGCGATAATTTGCTTTGTTGGTCTTTATCTTTGTTATTTGTATGTTATTGCACTAAGGCTATCAATTTTTCCTCGAACGACATTTCCCTAACCTCACTTTATGAACTGTCAACGCAAAGTTCAAAGTTTGGCAACTTTTGCGCCGATGGTTGCGTTCAATGCGTTCACTGTGCTCACTCAAAAGCATTTCTGTGAAATAAACTCGTATGCCCGGATTCACACGATAAGTTTTTTGATTCACGTCACGGCCAAACGAGGGCAAGGAGGGTGAGATGTTGGAAGGGCGAGAAGTTGGTGAATCACCAACTTTTGATTCGTTTTCTCCATTCCTTTTTGCTCTCATTCGTATTCGCTCATGTTAATTTATGACAAAAACTTTCATAAACGTCAAAAAGACGCACGTCAAAACATTTACCGTGTAAATCACCGTGAATGATTCGTGAATGTTTAAAAGAGAATTGCCGTGATTCATGAATCAAAAAACTTATCGTGTGAATGCGGTCTAAGTGACATTTGGATGCGTGATGGTTGCGGCTTGGTTGCGTTCATTGTGCTCCAAGGGTAAGGCCCAACTACGATCGACATAGGAGCGCATATGCAACTGCATATATCATTTCTAGAATATGAAAGTCAATGTTACTACCAAGGCCCAATTAACCATAGGGCTAATTGGGCTACAGCCCAGGGGCGCCAATTAATATTTAATTCACATATTTATAAAAATTTTTGAATTTTATTTTGCGTAAATATATATTTAAGTTTTGAATTAAAGAATATTTTAAAAAATAAAATTGAATTTTTACAATAAAACTATGTAAGGGTGCAAAATTTTATTTAGCCCAGGGCGCTCAAACTTGTTAATACGGCTCTGGTTACTACCCATAATGACTTGTGTCATGAGCGTTGCCACTTTCAAACCTTCGTTAAGCATGAATGATTCGATACAAATGGAACTGACATATGAAAATAGTAAACATAACCTAAAATTTTAGTGTGAATTTAAGAATATTGGTGTCATATTAATTTTCACTTGGGGTGAAATGAAAATTAGCGTTTATGTTGACAGCTATGTATGTCAACATTCGTTGGGAATTTGACATTTATATATGCGCTCTTATGTCTATCTTAGTTGGGCCTTTAGCATTAGCATTGTTCCAGTGTTATGTTACTCTACGTTATGTACACAGAAAAAAGTGAATAGTAAATTCACCTACAATTGTCGTTGATTTTCAGCCAACTACAAAAAATAGATTAACTACCGACAAAAGTAGACAATTAGCTACTAAAATGTAGATAGTTTATCTAATCAGACCAAGTTATTGTCTACTTTTGTCGGTAGTTCATCTATTTTTTGTAGTTGGCTGAAAATCAACGACAATTGTAGGTGGATTTACTAATCACTTTTTTCTGTGTAGACTACGACATTGCCTATACCTACGTTCCCTGAAAACAATAGTCTGTTCGCTTTGCGTAGAGAATTTAGACCAGTCCTCGGCACCATGCATGTAGTGATTTACTACTACTCGAAAAAATTGTATGTTTCTTCATATACTATAACACAAAATGAGAAAACGCATCATTTTCATTTTTTACGCTCTTTCGCTTTTGATGGAGACGTTTAGGAATAGTGAACTACACAATTTATCATTACGCAATTTCAGAATCATTTGTTCCGCCTAAAGGAAATTTCTCTAAAAAAAACTTTCTTTAAGTTGTCAACCTGTCTTACTCTTTCTACTTCATTGCATCGGGCAAATCGAACTTATGACAGCTGTTGTAATGGCGTTTTAGATTGAATTTTTTATTCGACATGTAACTGCAAACTAGACATTGACGGTTATCATTATTTGTGGTTATTAAATATTTGTTTTCCCAATCCCACGACATAGTATTTAAATTTGAATATGAGCGCTTCATAATGGAAAAGGAAAACTAAAAAAATCAAATTTCTGAAAAAATTTCGTACATCAGTGTTCTTTGGGAAGCAATTATAATTTTGGAGAGCAAATGTATACACCCGTACGCATCAACAGCAGAAATCATACTGAATGACTGTCGTAGGCTCGCTCCATCGATTGTTAGTCAATCGTTTGATTTCGGCTGCCGAAGTGGCCGTCGTCAACCAACACGTATCATTGCGTTGGAGAGTCGAGTAAAAACGTTCATACATTGATTGTAATCTCGTAAAATTTGAATAAAAATGTTATCGTATTGAGGAGCCAGACGAGCCAAGCAGTGCCGAGGCTTGATTTAGACAATTCATAAAAAAAAAAAAAATTGTTTTTTTTTTTTAAATCACTTTTTCAAAATCAATAGAGAAACTGTCAAAAACTTATTTTTTTTTCCAACACGGTAGAACGGCAACAGGGAAGGGGGAGGGGCATAATTAAAATTTTTGCGAGATCTACAAATTCTAGTGACGCTACAGATTAGAATGTAAGATTTTTCTAAATTCTAAGCTAAGAAAAGATAACTTTGCAACTGCATACAAATATGAGCAGCAAACAATCTGTCAAGAATTAGTAATCCTTGGCCTTGAATAAAAACTTAATCTATTGACGCCATCGTGTAATTATTATGAATTTCAATACTTGATTAAAAAAGTACTCACATAAATTCTAAATCTTGCTTCCTATTCTTGAAACTTAAGCCCTTTAAGACTATTTCGCATGACGGGCATATTAAACAGATGGTAAAATGCTTTTCCTCTGAATGAAAATAGGCGAGAATTTGTTAATCTCATAATTCCTCGCGCGTTCACTGGATTTTCAGGTAGGTAGGAGATAGCGGGGCCAAAGTGGTGTTCATCAATGCATGGTTTTATGGTATCGTCATTCTATTAAAGATATGAAATGGATACCGTATTCGTGGGCTTCCTGGATTTGTTTCTTGTCCATGTCATGTTATCACGTGTGATAGTGTCGTATTGTGGATTTTTCTGTTGTACAATAACGACAACGTGTACACATCCAATAGATAAAACGTACATGGAAGAAAGTTCATTAGAATTCCATGGATATCACTTGACGTCTAATGAACTGAATACTCGTAGATAGATACGTTGAGAGCACATTAGACAATAGATATCGATATAGTATTTCACTAGCCATATATAATGTAACTAACCATTGTATGTATAAAGAAACATATCTTTTGGTGAATCTAAGAAGTATCTTCGTTGCTCGATGATGGTTACAACTCTGATTTGCATGCGTAGGATTTCGTTGGGCCATCAACATTCAATGTTCATACATTTCCCACCGGCATCAGCATGACGTTCTATTCTTATAAATACTGATTCTCCAGTTCGATTTCTTATGCTATATATTTGCGGTGTGATGGGGTATGATGGTGGCCAGGTTTTATTGATTCTCAACTTGTCTATGGAATTATCGCACATTAAGCGAACGAACGGATCGTATGTCAAAAGATTCAGAAATCGCACTGGATTCGATCATGCGAACGCAATGAACACAACGTCATGGACTCGGATCTGAAATGGCTAGGAGGATTCACGTAGCTCAACTTTTACCATTCCACGATTTTATTGATGAATAGATAGGTCGATAAACATATATATTCATAGTTACACCCTCTTCTTGCCACCTAGATTAGATTCCATCTGCATCACATTAAAAATATCTATCAATTTATCTGTATACAAACGAATACATACTTAAAGAGGGCCCTGAAGGCAAGCCTAGCCTGGGAGCCTCTCTAGGTCACGTATATCATTTAATGCTCGATTAGATGATGTGGTAGAAAATTAAATTAGCAATTGAGTTCATGAGATCTTAAGCGTGTTTCGGTTTTGATTTGATGAGAGGCTTCATTAAACTTAAACTGCTTAGTTTTATATTCCATTCTAATGAATTACGAAAGGTCTCAAGTAATCGTCTTGTTGTAATGTCAAATGATCCGTGTGAACTTACGAAAAATTTCTTTCAAAGCGAACTGAATTTCTTTAAATTTAATTTTACTATTATCCGCAAAATGAATCATTTATTTGATCAATTCAATGATAGCAGAAAATCTATAATCATTTTTTTCTCTACAACAAGTTTTGGCAAAACGAGTTTTTTGTTTCAAAACTGAGATTCTATCTGTATTGACCTTCTGAACTGTATTGATTATTTTACAACCCTTTTCGTAATTAACAGCGTGATTATGACAGACTTATAACTTGAACCAAAACTTCTCTAGCCGAATTGGAGCTTACCATTCTGACCTATTCTGGTAGTCGATGTAAAGAGACATAACAATTTTGTATTTTAATAAAGCCGCACCCTAAAACTTTTTTTTATGATCTGGTAATGCTAAAATATCAGTCAAGGTTTACATTTTTATCATGGTGAAGTTCACGAACGAGCAATGCCACACAGCTGGTCAAACAATTGATCTATTGAAGGAGAAGTTCGGTAATCATATAATCTCGAAAAATGGTCCGGTCGAATGGCCACCTCCCTCATGCGATTTAACGCCGTTGGATTTCTTTTTATGGGGTTATGTTAAGTCGTTGGTTTATACCAACAAGCCAACAACGTTAGAGGAGTTCAGGAACAATATCGAAAGCGAAATTGCCAACGTTCCGGCCGATATGTGTGGAAGAGTGAGGGAAAATTGGCTCCAAAGAATCAATCAGCAAACGTGCTCGCGGTGGCCATATGAACGACATCGAATTTCATACTTAAATGTAACATGTCCACTACACCTGGAATAAATTTCAGCCCGATATCTCAATTATTCTGTGTTTTATTGAAATACAAAATTGTTATGTCCTTGTTGAAAGATCCGATATATCTGTAACGTGGTTGTATCATCCTCAGCGGATGCAGTTTAATCATTTTTTAGTAAAAAACATAGCTTTATCTACCTAGCGGTGAGATGATATACCTTCCTCACATAATTAAACCTGAAATGATGAAAAATTGGAGATTCATGTTGACATTTTTTATCATCCTGAGTTGTGCTTCGGCATTAAAGGGTCTTCCCCTAAGCTCTAGTTGACACTATAAAAAAAATTATGCAAAAGCATTTCAAAACTCGAGAGCTAATTGAGGTAGAAAGTCGAAACTTGGACCAGAACAGGCTTTTATCAAAAATTAAACGCGGTCCCAAAATTATAGTACTCCTTCCTCCTTCTCCCATACAAATGGAGAACATTTTTACAATTTTCTTGAAAACTGTTTCTAGGGAAGTAAAGGAGTAGATTTTAGTTAACGGAAATTTTTCTTGGGGGACAATTTTCCCAATGGCGGTAGCCTCGTCAAAATTGCTTTAATGGTTCAGAAGATGGAAGGTGAGAAATTAACCGGAAAGGGGAGGGGTTGGGGGAATTCCATACACACACACATATTGCATTGTCGTCGGACATACGTATTTGTGGAACACATAGATATACTAGATCGCTCGATTTGCTGTCTCAAATGGTCCCATTTCAATACAGTTCAGTGAATCAAAACGAGTCAAGTAAGAGCAAGATAACCGTATGAAAATAAATATAGTCCTCTCGTTTAAACCGTGAGCTGTCAAAGGAAAATAGACTTTCGGAATGGTGTTGGCGCCTAAAGTTATTTGTTTGCGCCTAAAGTTAGTCTCAAACTTGTGAAATTTGAATTTCGCGGCAGACGAAATTTGAATTTCGCGACCTTATACAGTTCAGTGAATGCGTTCAAGTAAGATAAAGAGGGAAATACTTCTGGGACCATTTTTCAGCAGAGCTTTGTATGGTGACAGTTGTTCTATGTTATATAGTTCTGTGGTGGAACAGTTCTGGTCAGTCGGATGAGTGGAAGTGGGTCAAAATTGTATTACAAGATTTGACCCTGACAGACACACAAACATACAAACAGAGAAAAAACAAGCTAAATAAAAGCTTTTAAAAAGAACAGCTTTTGAAAAAATTGAGAGCGTATATAAAATTTTTGTAGACGTATATAAATACTGGGAATACTGGCGTTGAGCATCGTATATCAAAACGTCTTCTATCAAGTTGTCTTAAATCGAGATATACGTATATTTTTATACCCGTATGGTGAAACCAAAGGGTATATTAACTTGGCTTTACCATTTGTAACGCCAAGATCCCGTCATCGCACACAAAAATGAATTACACCAGTGTGTTTAGAATGATGAAAAAAGTTGAATTTAGCATGTCCGTCCGTCTGTCCGTCTGTCTGTCTGTCTGTCCGTCTGTCCGTCTGTCTGTCCGTCTGTGGCGCGGATTGCGGGCGCACGGATTGAGCTAGAGACTTGAAATTTTGCGCAGATCCGTTTTTCGTAAAATGTGAGGCTAAGTTCGTTAATGGGAAAAAATGGACTATTAGGGGGGGTACCCCCCATACGAACGAAAACGTTTTTTGCGAATATCTCAAAAACGGTGCATCTTATCAAAAAAGTGCAAGAACAAAAGTTATTTAGGATATGATTCTACATAAAACTCCCATACATCAAAATCTGATTGGAATAAATTTTAAAAAATCTTGTTGAAAAGTTTGACTTCAAAGTGGAATTTTGGTATAACTGTTCGAATTTCGATACGAATATCACCATACGGGTTTTCAATAATTGCCAGATTGGCAATTATAGCTTTTGTTATGTTTACAAATACCATTGTCTGGGTACTTTTGCTCTGGCCTTCCCTCCTCCTTCCCCTCGGCTATAGGCCTAGGAACTGATGAAAAAAAATGTGGTGGTATTAAAACTGATTTTAATTTTAATCCCTCAAGCAAAAAAATTGAAATAAAATAATAGAATTGAGTGCTGTCGGTCAAAATGTCAAAAAGGGTATTTCGGCTGTTAAATGGTCAGAACACTCCAAGTCGGTTGGCATGATATTTTTCAAGTACAGGGCCAACAAAATCCAGGTGTATATTCCCACAGTTTTTCGTTTCAATATTACCTACCTTTCATAAAACTGCTCTAACTTTAATACTTTGAAATTAGGAAAAGAAAATAAATAATTGGCATTTAAAATTAAATAAAACACATGGTTTAAATAATAAATTTTCATTTTTATTAAATATAATAATATCCGTTCTTTTATATCATTATTTAATATTTATTCTGTTTGTTTTTTTTCTGCATATTTCTGTCATTACATAATGTTTGAATCGAATAAATTCAAGTAATTAATAATAATATTAATAAAAATAATTAATAATATTAATTATAATAATAAATTGGCAATTACATAACACATAATTAATAATTTTTAACCTATTTTACAATATGTAAGTGTTTTTTTTTTATTTCATATTTTATTTTATTGAATTTCCCATGTTTTGATTAAATTTTTCACTTTTATTATTGATTTATTTTATCATTGTTTTCGGGTTGTATTGCGTGAGAACATCAAAAGGAGTTTTTTTTGCTTTAATTTGAAACATTTTAGATTTTTTTTTATCATTTGAATTTTAAATCGTTTTTAATGCGGCTTTCGACATAATTTTTAAAACGTCTTATCTGAGAATTTGTTGCTCTTTTTAAATTATTTATTGTTAATTCATGTATAATTTCGATATAAATATAATAATTTATATATAGTACATACATTCATATATTAGCACGATCAAATGTATTGTTTAAATTTTTCTCATCATGTTATGTTTTTTTTTTACGAATTAGATATAAATTTAAGTGTATACACGTATCAAAATTTTTTTGAACGACTCTTGCTAGAAAATCCCAACAGTATCATTGAAAAACCGAAAGTTACAAAAATTCAAATTCAAAAACATTGAGTAGATCAAGTTTATTTATTTTTTAAATTTTATTATTCTATGAACGTAGCAAGGGTCGAGAGAGTCTTTATTGGTTAGGATTTTATTATTTAAAAAACGATTTTTCGGTAAATTTTCTATTTATCAAAGGTAGGTATTTACAATTTATTTTAATTTTTCATTTACGAAAGTTTATGTATAAAATTACTGTATTCACATAATTTATTATTTTATCATTCTTGAATAAATTTCATTTTTTTTTATATAACAGCCTTGATCTTTGGATTTTTCGTTACGAGAGCGATGAAAAGTGTGGCTTTCAATTTTAAAAATTCTTTGTGTGATTGTAAAAAAAGGCCTAGAATTTCTGAATTGAATCCTGAATCCTCTCAAGATATTCCTCAGGATCTAAATTAAACTAATTATATCCACTTTATTTGATTGATGTACTTTAAGATGAACAAACTTGAAAATGATTGAGTATATAATCAGCTCAAGTGTTCCACTTACTTGGGCACTGAGGCACAACTTTAATCCCTTAAGCAAATATTGTGACTGGCCTTTGGAATATTTCAATTATATGGTAAATACATATGTTATTTATTTATATGAGCTTGGGGGCTTTTAATACGAAATGTAAATATTTATTTTACGTTGGAAATATCGAAACCTAATGGAATTAGCTAAATGAATTTTTAATGCTCATAAGTGGTTGATATTTTTTTTTTAACAGTAGATTTTCAAAGAACTTAAAGAAAGGTCAAACCAGGGCCGTACCGACTGGGGGGGGATGGGGGGGGAGGCTCCCCCCCCAATAAGTCTTCAGTTGGGAATTTGACCTTTAGAAGTTGGGAAATCTCACTTCTTAACACTAGGTTGCCCAAGGAAGTCAAGCAGTCAAGATGACTTGCTTGAACAATCTAGTGTTAAAGATGTGAGATTTCCCAAGTTGGGAAATCTCTTTAGTTGATTTTCCAAAATCCCAACTTGTCTTTTTCTACCTCATATTTTCTATTAGTGAACATACGCCTGTTTTATGACTTGTTTCTTTTTTACACATACCATTCTGCTTTGGCAACAGCGTCACAGCGAGTTGGGAGAGAATGAATAAAAGGCTTTGAAAGAGTAGACACTCGACCGTGGGAGGAGTATAATGTTCTCATCAGTTTATGGCACAGAACTATATAACATAGAACAACTGTCACCATACAAAGCTCTGCTGAAA
Organism: Chrysopilus asiliformis; assembly: GCA_964034945.1. Classification (NCBI taxonomy): domain Eukaryota; kingdom Metazoa; phylum Arthropoda; class Insecta; order Diptera; family Rhagionidae; genus Chrysopilus; species Chrysopilus asiliformis. Next base: position 43,164,714 of record OZ035960.1, on the reverse strand, counting down.
AATTGTCCCTCTTTATCATAGTTAAACGCATCCACTGAACTGTATAATCTCGCGAAATTCAAATTTCGTCTGCCGCGAAAATCAAATTTCACAAGTTTGAGACTAACTTTAGGTGCCAACACCATTCCGAAAGTCTATTTTCCTTTGACAGCTCACAGTTTAAACGAGAGGAGTATATTTGTTTTCATACGGTTATCTCGCTCTTACTTGACTCGTTTTGATTCACTGAACTGTATTGAAATGGGACCATTTGAGACAGCAAATCGAGCGATCTAGTATATTCGTGCTGAAACGGTGAGTTTTGAAAATATCGGCCCGATTCCAGAATCCGTCGTAGCTTTATTACGAAGAACTAACTACGTTACGAATACGAAGAAATCAGTATTCCACGATCCGAACGGAATTGAACTTAGTGGTGCCTGATTAAAATCTAATTTCGAAAAATAAATGTCTTTGTAAAAAGGTCCCTATGCAAAACTCATAAGGAATAGATTTCTGACATGGAATAGTTTCGTGAAAAATGTAACTTTCTTGACTTAAAACGAAAATTGTTATTAATAATGGATTCTGCAGTGTTCGCAACTTTGTGTCTGGAAGAAGATTTATCGAAGTGAAGGACTTTAATAGTGGAATGAAAACGACAACAAATAACGGATACTTAGGAATACTCACATTGCTCTTTTTTCTAAAATATTTCCTCTTAATGTGTTAAAAGTTACACTAATACTAAATAAACAAATAAAAATGTTAAAATTGCTTTTTGTTGTACAATTCAGGCCATATATTGAGCTAAAATCATAAGAAAATGAAGTTACGAAGCAAAAATTTTTCGTAGGTTTAGCTGTCAAAAGATCGATTGCGTCGGATTCTATGATACCAGATATTCCGATTCGTAATGTTTTCGAAATTAATTTAATTCCTTCGGATCGTGGAATACCATCTTCACGAATTCTCCGAAAATCGTAGCTACGACGGATCCTGGAATAGGGCCGTATATGTGTAATTGTTTTACCATCGGTGTTCGGATTTTTTAAACAAATGAATAGCTACGAATGAGCGCAAATTCAGCCAGCTAAAACTGGTGAAAAACGTTCTAAGGGTGACTATGGGAGACGAAAGACTGAGTTCTTTAATGATACTACACAGCGAAAAAGACCTAACTGATACAATTGACCTTACGAAATTTGTTTCGGCATGGGCAAAGTTAAAGGAAAGACGAATCCATGTACTATAAATTAGATATGTACAGACTCTAGTTGAAGTCATCTTCAACGGTTATCTTTTCTCTCAAGGGTCGCATAAGATTATTAGTGTTTACCCTTTATTTAATTGTATGTGAAAAATAAAAAAAAATTACAATATGTTAACATAACCATTATTCTTTATTATAATTTCTGGTCAGAGATTCTGGGCAAGGAAAAGGAATTTTTATTAGGTACATCCTAGTTAGGAAAAATCAGATGTTCGAGTTGGGAAAATTGAGATGTCTCCCCCCCCAATCCAGAGCCTTCGATACGGCCCTGGGTCAAACACGCTTTTTTGAGATGCAACTTAAAATTTAAATTAAAATCTAGACGGTTTCGGGGAAAGAGTAACTTCAGTTTTGTGCGGTTTCAATGCGATTGAAACGATGAAAATAGCAACAAAAGAATACACGCTACAAGTTTTTTTTAAATGGGCCGCAGGTGAAACATTTTGAGACCCCAGGTGATTTTTTTAAATGGACCGCAATTTCTAAGAAAACATGCACTCAGGTGAAATTTTTAAAAAATGCGCCGCAGTCGAAAAAAATGTGATTTCAGCCAAACCTAAGCCATAATCAACCCTCAAGGCAACTCATGGGTGTTGGTCCCGAATATTTTGGTGACATCTGGACTAAGATCCGGTAAAAATAGCAAGAAAACGAAATACGCCGCAAGTTTTTTTTAAAGGACGGCAGGTGAAACATTTTGAAACTCCAGGTGATTTTTTTTCAAATGTGCCGCAAATTTGAAAAAAATATGCGGCCAGATGAAATTTAATTTCAGCCACACTGGAACCATAATTAACCCTCAAGCATTTCAAGGAAACTCCTGGGTGCAGGTACCGAAAATTTTGCCAATTTCTAGACTAAGATCCGGTGCCGTCTTTACTATTTGGAAAAATGTGATTTTTTCCTAGTATCTACTATATACGGCTTAGCATATCAAAAGCAAAACCTAATTTTCTAAAAATGATTGGCCCAAAGAGACCTTGGAGACAATTGCACCAACAAAACTTATGGCGGATTTCACGAAATTTTTAGCGGCCACTAAACCGAGTTATCTGGCTTTTTTTCTTGAAATTTGCGCGATAACTCGATTTAGCGGTCGCTATAAATTTCGTAAAATCCGATATTAGCCCGACTTACATTATTTTGTCCCACTTAAATTATTCAAGTCCCTACGGTTTTCTACGGTCTAAGGCCCCGTTTACACCTGACACTTTATTCTGCGAATTTTATTCTTTGACAGTAAATTCATATTGCACGACCGTTTACACAAAATTCAGAAATTTATTCCTGAAATACGCCCAAAGTCGAATTTTTTCATATAATATGGTTCGAATAAATTCAAATTTTCACACCTTTTGCTAAGTGATTTTACGGAACAATTTGCGGAATAAGTTCTGAATAAAATTTGCGGTGAAATTCAAAGAAAAAAACGCAAGTGTAAATGAAGCCCAAGCAATTTTTATAAGGTTATTAAATCAACAGAATTTTTTTATATTTTTCAAAAATGTATTAAAATTTGAATATAAATTTCACCTCAATAAATTAAAAGTGTAAACGATCGAATAATAGTCACGTTTATTAGGTATAGCTCAGAAGTAAATGGAAAATTGCTAATTCAGTGAACTACAATACCTGCAATCACTATAAAATGGCAAACAAACCTCTGAGCAAGCAAAAATATATAAAATATTCGAAATTATTCGCGAAATTATTATACCCAGGTGCCTCCTGAAAATTCAACTGATGCTGACTAAAACGATAATTGAACGAATTTCGAATATTAATTATGCGGCTATACTTTTAACCTAGCCGCAGGTTTATGCGTTCCAGAAATTAACTAATGGGAAATTATTTAATCATTTTCCGATCAGAAAATGAGTAAAAAAAATTTTTTTTTCTTGTACTTTTGTTATTTTTATGAACATTTCAACTTGAATCAATGACCAAATGCGACTTTCAACCTGTGGCAAATTAAACATGCAGTCAGGTATTGTTATTTAGTCACAAAGCTAAGTTCGATGTACGTGACCGACGGATATTAAAATGTGAGCCGCGAAATCGCTTAACAATTGCCGTCAATCAATTTGTTTTTAGTTGAAGACATGCACGTAAATACATAACTAAGTACCTACTAGTTGAAATGTACATTTTTAATAACTTCGTCAATTACTATACTTTTGTCCATTCATCGATTGTTGGTATAAAAAGGCATTTTTTTTATTTTTCTAATGTGTAGTCCATTTAACTCGCAGCTTAAAAACATTTTAATCGGACATTAAGCAAAGTCGTAAAAAAAACCTTTTACGGAGATTATAACCTGTGACTGAAAAGGCTACATCAAATAGCTTTGTATTTTGAATTGTTAAGATGTTGATTTAAACACGTGCAGAAGTTTGAAACCCTTTTATCTGTTTGAAATGTAAGAACTTCCATGTCATGTTTTAATCATTTATTTATAGTTCAGCGCATTGTAAGAAGGAAGAGCTTCTGGTACAAGAAAACCTCATTCAACAGTTTTTCAAAATCCCACACATCAAAGCTTTGGGCGTAGCAAAAAAAAAAAAAAAAAAAAACAAAACCAACTTTCAATAGACCGTAACTCACCAAGGTCAAGGCTGTTTCTATAGATTGCGGCTTGTCTTATGTTTAGTTTTACTACTTGGGGGTTTTTTGTGTTAAATCTCAGAATATGTTGTAATTTGTGTTTATTGTTTAGTTGAAAAGGAGGCATTCTACTCACTTAGGATGGAGGAGAAGATTTAGAATTTGATTTTCATGGTTTAAGTTGTTAACAGGGTCTCTATTCAGCTCCAGCGGAACTATCTGGTGTTATATTTGAATCTAAACTAGCACAATCGGATTCTTGTTCCTGGTTGCCAGGATAGTTGGCTGCCTCCTGTAGACGCATCAGCATGTTGAGCTACAGAAATTGATATAAAATCCAAAAATTTCGTTAGTTTTTTCATAATTAATTTCTCCTGACAGTATATTGGTGTTTGGCACGTGTCTGTAACTTTATTAAATATTATGGCCTTATGGTGGCGGATACGTGCCATACACCAAAAATGCTGCTGTTGTCATGTTAGTTAATATAACTCACCAATGGATCTTGCGAATCATTATTGCCAATAGAGCCGGCTTCAAGTCCAACGTCTTCGGCGTTGATTTGTCTCAATGGAGGCACCGAATCAGGCCCGTACGGCCATGGATAGGTATCCCGAATAAACGTTGAAGGATCATTCCAAGCACCCCCGCGTCGACCGTACAATTGAACACCTTCGCGTACAGCGTCTACGAGATACGGCGCCAAGTGGTAGTTCCAAACGTCTGTGAACCATACCTGCGAATCCTTAAGGTCCAATGGGCATGAAAGGAACAGCCTTGGACCGATTGTAACATCACTCGAGCTATGATTTTCTAGGAATCGATTTATATGTTGCCACACCGTCGGTAGCCACGCGAGAACCGACGCCAACTCCGGTTGTCCGTTATGCGTTGATAATTCCAGTGAGAATAATCTTCGACGAAGGAATCGACCCAGGAATCCTTTTACAGGTTCCATATGGTTCGCCGTAAGGACCTATATTTTTTTTAGTAACAAATAATAAATTATATTCTATTAGAACCCCAATAATAGTTGATTTCTTACCCATCGGAAGTTATGATGAAGTTGCAAATTGGTTGTGTTGCAGGTCGCTTGTGACATTGTTCCAATGATGCATGGCAATTTGGCAGCTGGCCCAGAACTTAGTAGACTCGAAAAGACGTCTCCAAGCGCCGAGGCATGATGTAAGTTATCAAGTATAATCACAGATGGTAGTTCGGAGGCTCCATTCGCCATGGATGCTTGTTCCGCTATATGACCAAGATATTGACGAAGTTCCTTCGAAGATTTATGATCAACACTGTTCGAAAGGGAAGGCAACAGAAAAAAAACATAAAAATTAGTACATAATTTGTTGGTGTATATAAAAAAATCTTCACCATTTTTGAAAACGCTTTACAACACTTAAAAATAGCCACACATTAATTGTTTTAGGTGAAACAAAATGTGTGTTATTAAATGGTCACTTAAGATTTTTCTATTTCTTAGAACAAGTTCAACTATAATTTACTTTTAATTGACACTAATTACGGGTAATCTAATAATCAAGTTTCTAATCTAAGCATATTCGTGTTATAATTATTTTGATAAATGATGGTCATGTGTAGATAAACAATAATTATATTTGAGGTTAATAGCTACAAATAAATTGGAGTACATAAAATAGTTCTCTTTTTGATTAGAAATTTGGAAAAAATATGAATAGACAACTAAATTGTAGAAAAATTTATTCTTTTTCGAAATTTTTTTTTAATTTTAATACGAGAAATTTTTTATTTCCAAATTTCTGTCTAAAAAATACTGTAACGCCATACAAAATATAAGAAAAGCTACAATGGCTAGGGACCAATCGCCAAATACTCTATATGATGACAGACGAAATTTTTATTGAGAAAATCCATTTGTATGGGAGAGGAGAGAAGTAGTGGTTCGACTGGATTTTGATGGTCCACTTTCGATGGTCTACTTTCGCCCGTTCAAGACCTTAGCTAACCATTTACGAGAAACGTAAATATACCAAATATCAAGTCTCTAGCTCAATGTTTTCGAAAGTTATGATGTTCACGGACAGACGGACAGACAGACGAACAGATAGACAGATGGACAGAGAGACAGACAGACGGACAGACAGACACACAAACAGACGAACAGACAGACAGACAAACAGACGGACAGACAGACGAACAGGCAGACATACATAGTTCATTTTTGTGTCCCTTGCTTGGTTCGATGGGTTACAAACGGTATATATATAGTATGAAAATCGAGAACAAATGTATTTTATGACCAGCGCCGAAATCAGACCCATAGTTACGTGTCTTTACATTTTAAGCCTCATTTTAAAGGCACAAAAATTAGAAGCCCTGGTATTTTTTTTTGAAAATTTAAGCAATATTTTCAAGAAAACGAAAATTTAAAAACCCTTTCTGGAAGACTGATCTCGTCTGCGATATCTGAAAGCTCCCCCTAATAAGTTCAGTGAGAGAAACATTCTGGCGAAAATCGCAAATGTAAACGGCCCATAAGAACTTGGTGATAATTTTTAGCATTGTAAAAATATATTTATTAAAAATTTAAATTATTTTCTCAGACTAATAACGAAAAATTTGTAGAAAAAATGCGCCTCAGGCGAAAAGTCGTCATATATATTTTGTGAATGCACTAAAAATTGCACTCAAAATTAACCCAAATAGCATTTTAAGCAGCAATTATGGTGTTTATCCCCATATTTCGTCACCATGCAAATCGCGGCGATAAGCAATTTATGTCGCAAATACGTAGTTAGTTGTGCCAACGAGACGCGCAACGAGACCCATAGTAAGGAACACTTTTCAGCGGTTTGCGGCGCCGCAATTATAACGACAGGGACGTAATTAGTTGCCTCATGCGCGAGCGTCATCTGACGGCATTATATCACACAATTACACAAATCATCGAGCGGGTTTTCTTTCTCCCTCGAATGCTTGTTAGTAAACAGAGATGAACAAATAAAAACGTAAGCAGAAGACGAACGAGAAAAATCTAATGGCGACAAATTAATGGAAACTTTTGTGGAGTATTATTTTATAATGGACTTTTCTTCCGATTGCAGGTCGTGATTTTAATTGCCATTAAAATTTTTCGACAATATTGGATCTGAAATTTAAACAGATTTTAATGGGCCATCAAATTATTTTGTTTTTAATCAAAAATTTCTTTAATTTTATTTTATCGGTCAATTTTTTTTTTCTTTTGCAATGAAATTTTGATGCCAATAAAATTATGCTGTTTCAAAAATGTATGCTATCCACTTTCTATGCAATATCCTTCAGTCATTCGCCTGAAATAAGAAATTTAATTCTCGAAACGAAATCGTTTCCATCAAATGTCAGTGAGAAATATGGCGGCTGAAGGCATCAATTTTTTTTGGTGTTTCTCAGACGGGGAGCTTTAATGAAACTTTAGTGGCAGACTATTTCGACCCGAAAACCATCAAATGCTGCTCTATCGCTGCAGGAATTTTCATGAAGCGAATGTTGCCCCAAAGATGAACCGTGGGTCACCAATTTCCCCACTAAAGCAATTGTGGCTTTGCAGACGCATTATTAATCGGTGCGACGCGCTCGTCACTTCTTTCGCTTCTTTTACGCGGATGTGAATTATAGGTGTAAATTTTTAGCCCCGATTACGTAAATTGCTGCATTTTAAAGCCGCAAAGAACAAATCTCATGTTCCCGTACTTTTCGATGCTATTTGGGAATATACCGAAGAAAAAAAAGTTATGACTGGGGATGACGATATCGATTTGTACAATAAAATAATACAGCAGTGCCACTTTATAACCGATTTTTTTTTTTTTGGGTTTAAAAAAAGGTGGGATGTATTTTTGTGCATAAAATCATTCGCAATATATAATACAACTGAATTGTGAGAGTTTGTGACGTGACTTAGTGACGTGGTTTAGTGACGTGGTTAAGGAGAAGGGATATAAAGTTAAAGGAAAGAAATGAAGGTTGGATTTGCCTAATCGTTTGTGAAGTAATTTTGATGCATTTTTTTTAAAGCGAGGGGATGTAAAACAAGGTGTTAAGAAAATTTCCGTGCAATGAATCTCTAGTACTATTCAATCGAGTCCACAAAAGCTTTTCAAAGCCTTGGTAAATATTATATTATTTGAAAAAAATTACTTACTTGAATGTTGCTATTGCTTCAGAAGGATTTCCCCGTCCCGATCTTGCAACTAGAAATTCAGCTAATTTTCTGGCTAAATACGATTTCCCTGTGCCACTTGGACCGCAAAGAATAAGTCTCCTATGTTCGGTTAGAAGGCTGATATATCGATGAACGATACTCCTAGGAATCAGACTATCGAAGGCCAAACTCCCCACTCCCTGTAGGCATATGTACAAAGTCTTAACGTTACCAATTATGTATCCGCAAGGCAGAAGTTCGGGGAATCCCATTTCGGGGCCGCGTTTCGCCTCCCCCAAATGATACGAAGTTATCGAGTCCGTATTGAGGCCAAGATTAGTGCCAGGATCTATCCTCGAAACGTAATCTTTAAATGTCTTTCGCACGATGTAGTCGAGATTCTGCCAGGTCGTCTTTCCCGAAATATACGTGAAGGCAATGATGAATTCATTGAGAGTGGCGTTCGGGAAAGGTTTAAGGTTCCGTTCCTCGAATCCATTCTCATGGCCGTCATCTTCTTCGCAAAGTTTCACAGACGAATAATAGTTGTCGGATTCGAGAATTTCCTCAGCGTATTTCGGGAAGGATTCCGGCTGACCCAAATATACGGCGATCGCAATTTTCTTGCCGTCAGTGTGATCGGGAACGTCGTCCACGCCGGTGGCCAAGTGCGTCGGACTGGGTGCTTCGATGGCGGGTGGCGGGGGTGTCAAATCGATATGCGTTGTTGGACTTAGCGGAGGAGGTGGTGGCTCGGGCGCTGGTGCTGGTGGAATGTTCTCCTCTTCGACCTCTTCTTCCAGACTTTTTGGCAACTCCATTGGCGGCCGAGTGCCACCATCCGCTAAACTGTAGCGACGCGATTCGCCGATCGATCCATTTGGACTAATAGCGTTGCCGAGAGATGCTTCACTTCCGGCTAATGAACGACTAGTGACTAATTTTTGTAAGCGCTCGTTATTTTGCTTCAGGTTGATCATTTCCGCTCTCATTTTCATCACAGTATCCTTAAGACTTTCCAGCTGCGATGCCGAACTCAACGCTTCCAGGCGAATGTCCGTAAGGACCAGATCTTTCTCCCGTAGCTGTTTCTTCAGATCCTCAACGACGAGATTTCCTTCCAATTCAATGGCGTCCACTGGCTTCGCGTTGTCTATGATCGCGACCGATTTTTGCGGACTCTTTGTGGGCGAAGGTGGTGGTAGACCTGCGCCAGGTTCATTAGACGCTTGCGAACCAGACGTTTGATCCAAATTGCTAGAGGTGCTGGTCACATGTCGACTTGTTTTGGAAATCTTCGCGTTGCGCGAGAACGCTTTCGTAAAGGAGCTGCGAAGCCAGCCTTTCTTCTTCTTCTTATCTTGAGCAGAGCATCCAGAACTAATAGAGTTCAGGGAACACATAGAATCGGAGCTGTGATGCCGTTGCATTCCAGCTGCGTTGTTGGCTGCGGGATTGATAATATTGATGCCGTTGCTGTTTGCCGCCATTGGTTGTTTGACGAGATTCTGATGGTTATGTCCAGGGCGATTGGAAGTGATGGCATCGGGCTGGCAATTCGCCTGGACCCCCATACTCTGCATGTGGGCTGTTGTCAGACCCGCCTGGATCGATTGTTTCCGCAGAAGTTCTATGGTCTGACGCATATCAGTGAGTTCACCGTCTTTTCGTTCTGCTGTCGCCGTTAGTTGTTGAAGGCGCTGCGTCATGTTAGACAGGCTTTGTTCGAAAGCCGCTACAACGTGTGCCTGGAATGATACAAAAAATAAAATAAATTAAAATTTCACTTTATTGTATAGAGTGGAAGAAACTCCACACTCAGAATTATCTGATAGAATTATTTGATTCAAGCTAATTTGATATAAAAATAGTAAAAGTAAGTGTTTGTCATTTCTATAGGCAGAGATATAAGTAGCCAGTGTTGACTATGTGCAGACTTTCATTCTTGGGCCACCTACAAAGTTTTTTTTTTCTTGGAAATTGTAAGATATGTACAAAAGGAAAACTCACTTAGATATTGAAAAATTTTGTTTTCTGTTGAAAAATCATTTAATAAAGTGATGAGAGAAAAACAGCAATGTGCCGCAGGCGAAAATGTTAAAAAAGAATGTGACGAAATTTCAATTAAATTTAAAATATCAACAATTTCAAACGAAGAATAACTCAATTTTTTTTTTGTTTTTAATGAATATGGAAACGACTTATAAATGAATATGAAAAAATAACGACGTGAAATGAACCACATAATAAATTTGTTTGAGATATATGTGCCCGAGGTGAAAATTTACTTTAACGAATGCGCCGCAGGCGAATATATATAATTCACAACAACCCCCAGGCCGGAATCGATCCCAAAACCTTCCAATCAACTCCTGGAGTTCGATATGCACTAATTTAGCTACCTGTGTGTTATAAACTTAATATAAAAAATTATGTGGGTAAAGTGTGTATCTATTATATTCCACAATGTTGTCTACATATTCCATAAGCAAGCATATTTTCGAATCTGTTTCTACGCAACTGATTTGATGACATTTTCACAAAATTTGCCAATTGTGATAGATTTCGATGATTTTTCGATGAGAAAAAGTTTGAGTTAATTGCCTGTTTTGAAAAATGGAAAGTACTTTCTTAGTTCTGCTAAACTTTAAACTAATTTCTCCACAGATTTTTTTTGAGTGTACTAAACAAGACAACGTTTAAGCTTATTTAAAATTGTAATCAATCTTTTCAACTGATTGACTGTCAATAGTTTTTCATGCAAGCACTTTTAGTTGTTTCGAAACGTTGCTTTTCTTCTGGCTTATTATTATGCGGCTATCCATCTACTCAGACAACTGGAAGCTTCATAAATGAAGACTTTGTTTTTTTTTTTTTCTAAAAAAAAGGTAACGTGTTGCAATGTGAGGCATTGGCAAAAAAGCCTAACAAAATCGGGAGAAAAAGTTAAAGATTTTCAATTGACTTGCGTTCGGCCCATAGTGAAATGTTCGTTAACGAAGACGTTTCTTATTGGTGTCTATCGAATAGACGCCTTCTTCTTATTACAAAAACCAAAAAAAAAAAATCCAATATCGTCACCGTCGATTACAGCCAACAAAACTCATTCGACACCATTTGTTCAGGCCGTTAAATGGCCCCCGTTAGCTTAACTATGATATTTCATTCTGGTCAATCCCCTCACCACCCGCGGCTCTAGAGTTTTTGTGATATTTTCAAGTCTGTTTGCACAGCGGATCAATTTTTAATTAGAAATCCAACACCTGCCACTAAGATGAAATTAGGAAATTGGATCTAAAGTGTAGTAAGACATTCGCTTCGGTATTACGACAAACATAACCAATGAGAATTGTACGATTCTGGGCAAGGTAAGCAGGGAAACATTTCAATGGAATGTTTAAGTTCGGTCTAGAATGATGGTAATTAGTTTTTCTTTTGTAAGCCAAGTTTTTCTTAAAAAAAAATAAAAAGTAAAATGAAGGAGAAAAAAAACAACAAATGTTTTCTCAAGTTGTTCAAACAGTGAATTATAGCATGTTTGAATTGGGGGTTAAATGAACTTTAATAATAGTAAAAAAAACAGGTAAAAGTTTTTCCTTGAACGTAATCTAGATAGCGGAAGAAGGAAATGTAATTAGGTCTGATGGCTGTTTTTCAATAAGGAGATGTTCAGTTAAAAGTTTGAGGAGCTTCTTATAATATTCATAAAAGTATGTACATAAAATCAATGGGCATGAATATCGCTTATATAGACAATAGCGTAAAGTTTTAGACATTTACTTGAACAAAATTAAATAAAAGTGATTAAAAACGTACTTATTTTTGGATAAAAGGCAATACATATAAAGTATTAAAAAGTCACGACTTTTAAAAACATTAAATAATGGTTCTTTAGTTATTTTATGCTATAATCTACTAAGAAGCCTCATCATAGCAGTTAATAGCCGTCTTTCAGTCCTGTACATGTTTTAAATTTTTATCTTCATTAAAAAGAATTTTTTTGTTCGGAATTTTAAGATATAAGTACGAAAAATGTGTTTGCACTGCTAAACGAAGTAAAAACTGTTTGGGAGTGGCCATAAAACACCTCACGCTAGTTTTCACTTTTTCAAAATGCACGGCAGATACTTGATAGATATGCGTTGCATGCGCAAGCATATACAAAATGCGCCGCAGGCGAAAAACTTTTTGTCATAATCAGGGTATTCACAGTCCTCTTTTAAATTGCGAGTAATTTTACCGCTCGGTAAATCAGTCAAATTTAACAGATTTTTACCGATACTGTAATTTGGTTCATGTAAAAATGAATTACCGGATTCGGTAATTGTAGACATGCCTTGGGTCGTGTTTTCCGGCCCGGTTATTCGGTATCAAGAATCAACCGCGAGTGGCGCTAGTAATGTTTTTAGTTGTCAAATTTTCTCGCTGGTTATCTCATCGGACTGCAAATTTTTTCAATTTTGATAGCCGTTGCCACAATAGAAATTCAAAAGAATACATCAAACATGGATTTAAAGGTATGTGACATATTTACAATCAAATTCGCAGTTCATGATTTGGTCACGTATCCAATAAAAGCGCTGTTCTCAAATCTGTGCTGTGGGATGTTCACAGCAGAATATTTGCAGTCTTTTAATATTACCGAAAATACCGAATACCGAAAATTAAAAGAGGATTGTGAATACCCTCAATATATTTTAATTCTAGGATCGGTATAGACTATTTTAGTGACTCCTTGGTTAAAAAATGGCGATTTTACCATTTGCAAACATGTATTTTCTTTCTAGTACGGTTTTCAGCAATTTCTGGATCCCCTTGGGGCTAGAAATGGATTTCTGAGGTCTCTTAGCGCAGGACTGCTGAACTCGTCCTTTTGTGAACAGCAAATGACTTTCTTGTCTGCAGCGCATTTTAAGATAAATCCCATTTTGGCCTAGGGGCCTAGGAGTACTTCATCGAAAAATTTTGTGAAACATTGGACCGAGTGAATAAAATCTAGTAAATACTTTGACTACACAATTATCAGGTTTTAGTACGAAATTTAATGAAAATTCGTACTAAAATGTGCTAAATCTCTAGGAAAAGCATTTAATTCAGCTCATTGCGCTAAATATATACGCACGTTTTTTATATAATTTGAAGCAACAAATATGGAACGTGGCAGTTGTTAAAAAAAAACACAAAAATAATTTCGAAACTTTTCGTAAAAGTTATTCCACTCAACATGTTTAAAAGTAGGTACTATTAACACGAATTTGTTATGCTTTATCTTAGATCTTGACGTGTTAAAATATCATAATATTATTCTTACATTAAGCGAATTATTTTATTTATATTTATAATGGATTTTGAAATAAATTGGTTACTTACTCATCCCATTCATAGCTTACGGGGTGGACTTGAAATGTTTGTATTATTCTTAGAAGAATCAACAAACAAGTTAATCCGGTACTTTGAGATAGGAGTACTTGTAACCTCAAGACACTGGATACTATATTATGATAACGAATAATACAAGCAAAATATGAAAATAATAATAACGATCATGATGATGTACACAGTGTGAAGGGACCAAGGGTAGTAGCGGCACAGAGCAATTTGGTGGGTGCATGAATAAAAGCATGTTCAACTAAAAAAGTTTTCGGATTAATATAAGTTGATGTAAATGTGGTTGGTTTGGCGAAAACAGAGCATCGCAGACAATTTCATTAAATCAACTCGTCAAAAATTATTAAATTAAAGACAATTAGGAGTAATCAGCTCTGTTAACGTTTCTGTCAAGAAAGACTCTGAAATGAGCCTATTATGGAGATGCTGATGTTCGTTTAGCCTCCTGCCAAGTCATGTCAAGTCGATGAACCTGTGGGGATCGTTCTTCGTGGAAAAGTCAAGTTAGAAATAATGTCTCTAAAATTAAATCTTAAGGTCACAAAATCTCCTTTTAAGCAAATTGGACGCTAAGGACTAGTAAGTACGCAGACCATCCCAAGACCAAAAAAAAACCACTTATGATTTATTATCATCGCAATATAATGAATTAATGTGCTTTTATTCATTTGAATTCTTCAATTGGTGATGAAAATAAATGGAAGTATGGCCACTCATCGAATGAATTTCAATTGAACGCAATCAAGGAAAAATATCCTTGCATTTGCATTTATAAGCACCACTTATCAAGTGCATGTTTCAATATTTGATTTATGCCCAATTGCATCATGCGCTTCGATGTCAATCCTATATGGTTACAGTCGGGTTGAAATGAAATGTTCAGCCGTCAATATAGGATTAGTATGTGTATTAGAAGTGAAAGATATTCGGTTTTGATTCCATAACTCTTTGGAATGATTTTTTTCAACGATTTTGAATTTAAGCAGAGTATACATTTTTAATACACTAATGATTGGTTTCACAAAATGGGGGCTCATTTCGCGATTTAGTGGACGCCAAAAGTTTCGAGACACCCTCTATAATTCGCGGTTTTGCACTTTGGTTACAGTTTTCGGTTTAAATTTTGGCGTTTTTAAATATTTACTTATTGCTTTCCTCCGATATAGAGGGAAAGTATTGTATTCATGACGGACTCTGACTGGGCAAATAGAAACTTTCTGATCAGTACGAAATCCGTTTCAGGCAAAATTATGAGGATGTGCGTTTCTTTTTTGTCGGTCTGTAGGTCTCTTGGTCTGTCCATTTTACGTATCTTAAATAACTCGAGAACGCGGTAAGCTAGCGATTTAATTTTTTTTTGTGAAATTATCTTACAAAAGTCGTAGTTTTTTATCAACTTTTGGAAAAGTAACACAGGCACGTCCCATATAATTTTTCTGATAAAATACGTTTTATGAAAGTATCTCGAAAAAAAGTTTTTGAAAAAATAAATATAACAAAATTTACAGGATATAAAATTTTCTACATTTTTTGATTTAACGGTTTTTGCCTGTCTTTCTCTTTCTCTCTCGACACTACAACCGGTTTCCGGTCTTAACCTGCCGCAATGTCTCTCGCCAGAGGGCTCGGTCGCATGCCGATGTCCTCCAGTTTTTAACGGTTCTCAAGATATTTCAAAAAAATTAAGTTTTTTGAAAATTCCTCGAAAACTATTCATTTTTACGAAAAAATGTGTATAACCAAATTTATAGGAAACTAGAATTTGGACCCGGCTTCGCCCGGCTAAAAGCGTGAACAGAAAAAAAACTTGGGAAAACTAAATTCATTTGGTTAATAATTAGGTAGCCTGTATGCTGTTCATTAGTTTTTTCTCTTCGGAAAATGATTAACAAACTAACAAAAAATTCTAGGACTTGCATTCGGTATTACTTTACCCCCCTCCGCTTACTCCCCCACCTCTCGGGCTGCTTTTTAATGGGTCTATGTTGGGGCTGGACCCTCGACGAACATCTATGCCAAATTTCAGGCCAATCGGTTCAGTCATTTCCCCACGAAAGAGTAACATAGCGCAAAAACTAAATTTTTAAATCACTTTACCCCCTCCCCTTACTCCCCCCACCCCTCGCGCTTCTTTTCCGTATGCCTATGTTGGAACCAGAACTACCACAGACACTCATGCCAAATTTCAAGTCAATCGGTTCAGCCGTTTTTGCTTGAAAGAGGAACAGACAGACAGGCAGACAAACACCAACTTATTTTTATATATTAGTATGATAAGTTTCCTGCATTTTTTCCTTTAACGGTTTTTTTGTGTCCTTAACGGTTCTCAAGATATTTGAAAAAAATATTATTTTTCACATATTTTTTCCTAAACTAAATATGCAGAGGAAAGATTTGTGTTGATCACCATTGATCTTTTTTAGATTTATTCTATGACTTTTTTTGAATAACAGGAGGATTAATACACCAACGCTTGAATATCCCAGCTGTGATAGAGTCACGGTAAAAAAAAGAATGAAAAGTTTCTATACTATCCAATAATCGGGACAAAAATGTTAAAAATGTTCAATTTTTAAATTTTTTAAAAATTTCGTTTGGTATTATCCTACCGCATGCTATCATTTTAAGTCCACTTAACTTGATTTATCGAAATGAGTATTGATAGTTACTGCTTGTTGTTAACGACACCATTGATCTCTCCTGTTAATTGGTTCCCACGAAAAGCCCTAAAAATGATGCAATTCAGTCCTGTAAAATTGTTGATGCTGGCACCAAGAAGGAAATTTTTTTGAATATACAAATTGAGGTTGTCCAGTGCCCGTTCGGTATATGTAGCGCCATATAGGGATAGAGATTTTAATCTATAGAATTTCATTATAACAAACTGCTTTTGTCAGTCACTCCAACCGAGGTTCGACTGTACGAATTTCAAAAAAAAAAATCGATGATTGGATTTCCCGATCTAATCACGATGGGAACATAATAAATTCAATTTACCAGAATTGTGTAAGAAATACTCTCAATCGCCTATCAGATGATCAAATCAAACGTGAAAAATCCATCCGATTTCAATTTTTGGTATCCATCGATTGCAAATTGAATTCGAACCTCGTTAATCATATTCAATTATGCAATATTGAGTTCAAACTATTTCTAGTTTATGAGCATTAAAGCATAAAACAAACGAAGCTCACTTTAGGCTATTTTAAAAGTATAAATTTTCGATTACTTTTCAACAGTGGGCAATATTTACTGAACCGGGGAATATCATTTATTCAAAAGAATACAATTATTCATTTTCTGTGTGTATTTTTGCCTTCTTATGTTATCACAACATCATCATCGACATCGTGTATCGTTTCTAAGTCTTCTGACCCAGTTAATCATGATATGTGAATATTATTGTTGGATCAAATGTTCTCGAATTGGAGCCACCGACTGTGCTACCAGAAACCATTGGCCTTTTGGAAGCATGTTAGGAAAGTTCACTGCTTCATGGGAGCCGTAGTCATGGGGACAGAATCCACATGAGCCATAGTCAACATCAATCTTTTTATGTTTTTTGATATGTTGGGGATTGTTATTTGATATCTGCTGGCCCATATTACTCGCCTTTCGCAAATTGCAGACAGCCAGTCGATTGGATTGTTGTTGAGTCGAATTGTTGTGGTCGTCTTGAAATCTTAGAAGTGATTCCGCATATCACGAAAACTATCACATTTACCTCTAATGTAATTTAATGTGCGTAATTTTGCATGATGGTAGACTAAAATTGGAGACTAAAAAAGAATTGGAAACCCTGAATCGTATCAGGGTTTCTGCAACATAATTTTACACTATACTGCATAGTGTATCACATAGATGTTTTTTTTCGTTATCATAATTACCTATGCTAATAGTCTCAATGAGAATCTTCATGAAAATTTAGGTATCAAATGATAGCTACATTTTCATGAAGATTCTCATTGAGACTATTAGCATAGTCAAAAAGAAAGTACTGGTAAAATAATTGGCCAACTTTTATAAAATGGAAGAAATTACGAAAAAAATCTGCAAAATGGCGCCCATGTTGAAAAAAAAGGTGCCGCTCCACATGAGAGTAAATCCGCGAGTAACTCTCAAAAACTCTCGAGAGTTACTCGCAGGAGGTTGTCCATTTGAGAGTTAAATTCAGCGATTTTTCTCTTTTAAAGACTTGATTTTTTTGACATCTTGATTTGGTGAGTTCTCGAGAGCGACTCGCAAAATTCAAACGCCGTTCGTATCCGGCGAGTGACTCTTCGAGAGTTAAGTGGAGGCGTGTCCACTAAAGAGTAGAATCACTTTTGACAGCTCGCAGAAACTAGCTCGAGAGTTTTTGCGAGCGACTCTCAGAGACGTGTCCATTTGCGAGTAGCTGCTATCGAGAGGTTCTCCCCGGATTTACTTTCATGTGGAGCGGCACCTTTAGTTTTGAATTTTGCGTTTTTTTCACTAATACAAACTACTAGATAGTTATAACTCTGAGTGGTGACATTTAGAAAAATAAACAAATAACAGAAACAGCGTGAGTTTCTTCAATTTAATCCACACATTTTCTTGTAATGGGATAATTACGATGGTCCGATAGCAACAACAACAGCAACAGCAAAATGATTTCATTGGCTGAGAGTAGGGCTGTTGATAAGAAAACTTTCAGGAACCAGTTCTGCGAAAAACGGGTACTCTTTCATGCCTTCTATATTTTAGACGTTCGAATTTTTTGAATATTTTTCCCAAATTTAGAAGTATAAAAATTCATGCAGTAAAGGGTTAATGATAATGAGTTTTTTTTTTAAATCAAACTCTTTTGTGATAAATTTATTGCAAGCACACTAAGATTAATTCTGCAATTAAAAACGAAGGAAAACCAAAACTGAATTTAAGTCAGTCCATAAAATTCATTTAAGGTGGGGAGGAGGCGGAGGCGGGGACGTCTGCTATAGTGGTGGTATTAAATTCCATTAAAAAAAGTGTGGAAAAGCTTAACGATGGGAGGGGGGGGGGGGGGGGTAATTTGAACAGGCGAAAATGTGTGCGACTTTTTTTTGGACACCATCTTGCGAAATTTTGTAATTTTGTATTCAAATCCAAAATTTATACAAAAGATTTTCTCTACGAAAATATTTTAAGTTTCATAAAAGATAATCATTTTTCTCAACAATCAGGGTGCTCTAAACTATAAAATGTGGAGAAAAAAAGCTGGTTTACAAAGATTAAATTTCAATATGTCATCAAAAGACTGTTTTTATTTGCTTTATAACTTGATATAATACATTAGTAATAATACCAACAAATCCATTTTGTTTAAAGTTAAAACCCCTAATCAGATAAAATCGGCCAAGACCTTGAAAAGTTTTTCGGTTCAAAACGAAAATTTGCATCACACATAATTTACAATGCGTCGCATAAACAAAGAAACAAAACATAAATAAAATGAAGTAAAAAAAAACTGAATCGAGGGAACTGGTTTTTTTTAAAAGATCAACATTAATTTCATTTCCTGAATTTTATGAGTTCTCATACAAACATATGAGGGCAACAAATTTGTCGCACAATCAACGAAAATAGCTTCAGTTTTTTCCCACTAAGACTTTTATGCCATCCGCTAGGAAATTGTTTAGAGGAGTTTCTTTATTTGAATTCATAAGTGGAGCCATAAGGGTCATCATTACTTCATAGTATGTAGTGTTTAGAAATCAGGCAAATTGCAACTTACAGTTTTTGATATTTAGGCGGTCAAACGAGTTTAAATTAGACTAACTGGTCGCTCTGGTGTTGATGTCATCCTCAAAAAAGAATCACTTTGGATGCTATAAAAATAGTTGTGGACACATGAAACTGGACACTTTTTTAGACTTGAATTGACGAATCTTTAAACAAGAAATCAAATTACTTCTTCTTAAGACATAAGAAGTCGCTCAAGAAAGACCACAAATTATTCTAGCAGGGTCGAAGATACACCGCAATTTATTTCAATAACTAAAGAAATGTTGTGGGAAAAATGTCAACTGAACCATGATAATTTTGTAAGGGGCATTTTATTGAATATAACTACGAAACCAGTCAAGTGATTAATTACAAAGTTTACACATGCCAAGATATATCTTTTCCAGATTAGGTTAACATGTAAACATAACCGGACTACTCGTATGTTGTCTTTGGGGACGATTCTTGCTAAATTTCATAATTTAGTACAATAATATATCAATCTTGTGTCTTACAAATGTGAAATCCCTTAGCATTATGGGATAATTACATCGCTTTTTCGTTCAATTACTTTAACATATGTTACGTTAATTTATGGTTAATTCAATGAAATCACGTTTCTAGAACACATGTGGTGTAGCGGTACGGTTTTTATTAAGCTTAATTATCATTTGCTGAAATATTTTATGTTCCTGAAGGATTTTTTTTTTTAATGTTTTGAGTTTTCATCGAAAAAGCGACAAAAACCACATCTGATCATATACCATTTTTTAATTTTTTTATTATTGTTTATTATTTAACATTGTCGATCTCTAGGACATTTAATATTAATTTCTTGAAGAATTTCGGGTTATAATTAAGGTAACCATATGATTTCTGTGTGAATCCGAGAAAGATTACCAAAGCGACCGGAGAAGGACGGGGGGAGGGGCGGGGGAGGGGGGGATAAAGTGTGTGAGAATGCCAGATTAGAAGGAAGAGGATTTGTTTCAATTTTTATTTGTGATTACATAAAGAGTGTTAAGCAAAAATCGAACCGCAGGCTTTCCGAATCAGACATTTTGAATAATTGTAAATTATTTAATGAAATGCGCCGCAGGCGAAAATCTTTGGATTTCGAGGTTAATTTTTTTAAGGATTAAAACATTTTAAAACTAGATTGCATAAATCTGGGACGTCGGGACAACATGCATAAATCCGGGAATGGAGCAAAATGTGTTACAAATTACGGGTTTTCTTGTTCGTCGTAAAACTTTTAACTCTACTCTTGTGTTTATTTTGTTGCAATCATGCTTGTCACCCGAGAAAAATAGTGTTCAATCGGTTTTTTCATATTTAATTCGATTTTTTATAAGCTTTTATTTAGTTTGTAAGGGTCAAATCTTGTAATCTAATTTTGATCCACTTCCACTCATCCGATGGACTTGAAATTTTGCACATATGCGTAACTCCGATGACAATGCATTATGTGTGTAAGAAATGCACAGAGCTTCTATAGAACAGAGGTTAAAATCACACTGAGCGACAAAAATATGGCGTGAAATATGGGACTTTATCATTAGCACAAGCAGAAAAAAGCTTTCGTAAAGCTTTTGAGCTAATGATAAAATCCCATATTTCACGCCATATTTTTGTCGCTCAGTGTGATTTTAACCTCTGTTCTATAGAAGCTCTGTGAGAAATGTACGAGAAAAACAAAATGGCGTTCCGTAGACGTCATTTTGTCTCAATCGAACTAATGAAGTACCACCCATAGTGTGAGATCTTAAATGAAAGGATTTCGATAAAGAAATAAGGGAAGCACAAATGACGGACCAAAGACCACTTTATCCAAATCGAACAAACAAAGTACCCTCAGAGCAAAAACTATCAACGCTCTTATCTTGCCTTAATTTTTGAAGACAATTCCTAATGTAAAATTATTTTTTAAATTTTTTGTGGTTTTTAAAAGCTTGTTTTTTCATGTTAAATTGCATTTTTCTGTCATTGATAATTCCGTTCTTTACTTTTACTTAAACTTCAAGTAATGTTCATCGTTGCCATTCGATATATTTAGTATATTATATGCATGACTTCATTTCAAAACAATTTGCCTCGAGATATTAATTGAATTCCTTAAGAAATTATATCTACCTTATTATATAGTGTTGTTACTTTTGTAATTATTTGTTATTACACTCGAAATAAGTATAAATGAAATTTATAAATGAAGGGGGAATTATTTTCCTGTGTCATTACTGGCGGTCGTCTGCATTGAGGTTAATTAAACAAAAACACGAAAAGAATTTCCCGCTGAACATCAAAATATTTTGAAATCTAATGTTTTTCTACCATGCTAATAATAATTCACTTCTAATTGGCGGCAATCTTATTGATTTCGTAATATTATTATACGTTCAATTTGCAGCATATTCTATGCACAGACAACGCACCGTCCGTACAAACGCAGAAGTCTACGAGTTACGTGTTTGTCTTATTGCAGACGAATAAAATCGCGAGGTGATAATTCCAGCAGCCGCGACAGAATCTAAGAAAAATATTCGACTTCATTCAGTATTTGATGTGTGTACAAAATAATAATCATAATAAGTGAAGCCCGAAGCTAATTAGCCTCCTGTTCTCTGTCCGGCAAAATAAGTTGTCGGTCGTCATCGTTGCTGTCCAAATGCGGCCCACATGCGATTCATTTAATTTCACTGGCACCGGTGCCCCTTTATTACAAATCCGCGGTCTTTTCATCCAAACAGAGACGTCATGTTAAGTGTCAACCTTGTTTATTGACTTTCATTTTCAAATGCCAAACACAAAACGCCAATTTAGCACATATGAATTCATATCACCGTCGAGATATGAATCGGATATCTATAACTGCATCAAACATTTCATATCTATGGATCTATATTTGCATCTCTGGACTGCAAAAAAAATGCAACGAAGATACATCAGCTATATGTGCAGATACGTTAGCTAAACATTATCGAAGTCAAGGCAAGGCAAGGCAAAACTTCCATAAAATATTGAGTGGAATTCGAAGAGTCACTACCATTAAATATGATCAGATAAAATTTACGATAAAATAATTACGTATCTTCCATTAATTTCTATATACCGTGATTATCGGCTATTAGCGTTTAAAGGTTTTTTTTAAAGATTCATTATCTTCTTAAGATTTTCTTCTCCGTCTTTGCTAGAAGACATTTGTCTGAAGTGTGTCTATCTGAGCTCCCTAATGCAACAGGCTTGAAAACCATCTCAGACCACACAGAAATTCATAATTACGATTTAGATAATAGATATTATAGTACTATTAGTCCAAACATGGTCAATACCGTATCCTCCCTAATAAATATATCACTCAGTTTGTCATTATCCACCTTCGCACCTCCGCAAACGAAGTATTATTGGGGTTCAGGAATTTAATATGCAGTTTCGTAAGATGGATCGTGAAATCACTATTAATGGATACCTTATGCCAACAAGTAAGATGAAAATTCTTATTCAGAGAATAGAAAATAAAATAAAAATTTGTTTGATCGATGATTTAATGATTTATAGCGTAAATTTTTTTTAAACAAAAAACGTCATACGGTATGTTTGATACCTTAAACTAAAACTCAAAAATCACTTAGGCCCGTTTGCTGATACAAGTCATAACTATTTAAGTTATGCTTATCCTTCTTAATCCATAGAAATTCTGGCACTTAATAAATTTAAGTTCGACATAAGTTGCTAAGTTTCGTTGGTGCAAACCGCTCTTAACGGATTTTGATTAAATTTTTCACTAATGGATGTATTATTATTTTCTTACTATTATAGGTGGAAGAAAAATGATAGTTTCGGGTGAAAAAAGTTTTCTCTGTCCCGCTTAATATCCCCTGATATTTTAGCAGACTACCATTTAGATTTCCGAACATAAAATCAAGTACAAAAAACATTACGCCATTGATTGTGACTAAGAAGTCCATTTATTCACGAATATTGTGGATTATTCACCCACCCACCCACCAAATTTAATTAAAAATATGTTGCGCCCCAAGGGCCTAGACTTTCATGTAATTCCTCAACAACAGCAGAATCCAAATATCAAACGACAGAGTATTTTATTTAGAATTCGCTTGGGGCGAGCATATTTACATTTACCTTGCCACAGCATCATAAATCACATTTTCAC
This sequence comes from Chrysopilus asiliformis, assembly GCA_964034945.1. NCBI lineage: Eukaryota > Metazoa > Arthropoda > Insecta > Diptera > Rhagionidae > Chrysopilus > Chrysopilus asiliformis. Next base: position 43,141,401 of record OZ035960.1, on the reverse strand, counting down.
GAAAAAAAAAACCCTCTACTCAAACAACAATTAACTGCTTGAGTATAAACAAAAGGCGTGAAAATTGTGATTACAAGCATAACGCGAAAATGTTTCATTCAACCGATTTTGTAAATATTTGGCGCCAAAATTCGTATTTGAATTAAAAAATTTACCAACTGGAATTTTCTCGTTCACCAATTTTGGCAGAAAACATATTTTTTTTTTCATCAAAAGCACACGAACAAAATTTCAATTTAGCCAATAAAAAACAGAACAAAATAAATACAAAAAAGACAAAAAAAAACATGAAAATCATAGAATTTGTTTTCGTTAACCGGTTTCCTTTAAGATGAAATCACGTTTTGGCGTTATGTTGTGCGCCGATACTGTCTATGCCAAATTGGTTAGATAATAGATACTCGTACAATGGAATGGCTAAAATGTGATGGCATTGTAGAAACCCGTCGTCCAATGAGCCAAACGAAATTAGCAAATTTATGGCACGTTGGATGTTGACGTTAGCAAACATTTAAATTAATTACATGATGGTATCTGTCTACCTGTTTAAATATATGTTTTGCGCAAATATCATTCAAGGTGTGGTCAGTTTGAAAAGACATCTTATGCCGGAATTAAAGATATTAAAATTTTAAGTAAACTTTGAATTGTTTTGCAAATTTGAGATTTTTTTCTCCATAGATGGGTTTTATGATTAATTGCGTTAAATATCATAATGTGTTGCTTTTATTACCTATTAACGGTTATAATTTTTAAATCGTGATTTACATTTCGATTTTTTTCGATTGAATTCAAATTTTGGAAGAAAGGTCATAAGAAGAAGTGATTTTAAAACAAAAAAAAATTAGTAATAATTTGCAAATCCCTGTTAATACAATTTGCGGTTAAGTTTTCATTTTAAAATGTGCTTCTCTTCCATTTTTTCCAAACCTTAAAGGCTTTCCTCCATTACCATGACTTCTGTTACTGCAAAAAAATGCAGAAAACAGAGCAAGATAGACTTATGTAGATCTAAAAAAACTTTTTAAAAAAAAGTAAAAAAAACCGACTTAAAAATGCACTAAAAAGGAAAAAATAATTTTTTTGGAAGTTGGTGCCAAAATAGAAACTTAAAGAGGACTTCTATTCATATTTCTTGAGTGTTACAAATAATTTTATTGTAACAAGAATTGTTAAGACAATCAAAAGCTTTTTACAGTTGTCGAGTACTTTTATGTACAATAGACTCGCGGTTAAAATATCACAATGACTATAATTTTTACATCCCGCGTTTCGTTTAATGCATTGCAAATATTCGATGTGATAAAAATAAATTTTTTATAGTGACAAGAATCGATATTCAAAATTTGGGGAATATAAAACCCATTCAATATGTATTTTAATACTTTTAGATTGTACAATAAAAGAGAGCAAATTGTTTGTTTCTATTTTGGCACCAACTTCCAAAAAAATTATTTTTTCCTTTTTAGTGCATTTTTAAGTCGGTTTTTTTTACTTTTTTTTAAAAAGTTTTTTATTTTATAATTTTTAGTGATTTTTGGTATATACATTATATAGATATATTTAATGTTAGGAAATGGGTAGAGCAAGTAAAGCCGCAGCCCGCGTGCGAAAACGGCGTTACGAATCGATAGCCTTCAACCCCCTTAGTGACACTGGAAAGTTTCATTAAGATCGGACCACCGAATTCGAAGATACCAGGCGAGGGGTGTCGAAGGGGAATTTTCTCAGAGGGGATACCTATCTAGATCGTATTTTTGTCCCCGAAAATCCCTAACACCCAAGTTTCATGAAAATCGTTAGGCCTGTTTTCGAGATCCATTGTGCAGACAGACAGACTGACAGACAGAAGGACGACAGTCCTCGTATTATATTATAGGATATACCTATTTAATGTTAGGAAATGGGTAGAGCAAAACTTTGATCGTTCCAAACAGCGAATTTTTAGGGATAGCAACAGTAAGTTGTAAACTAAATTTTAGAGGTCGACAGCAAAAATTTTGGTCACCAACATTTTTTAGATCGACAGAAACCTTTCGTTAACCTTACAGACTTCTAAACATTAGAATTGGATTAGGCGACCCTAAAAACCCCGATATGTGTTTGTTTTTTATCTGGAAAATTTGAGGGTTGAAGGATTCGCTGCCCCCCAAAATATACGCATAAAAATTTTCAGACCGATCGGACCATCCGATTAGGGGACAGGGGAGGGGTTAAGAAGCGAAAGGGGTAGGGGAAAATCGATAAGGGGAAAACACTAGCCGTCCCCCAAAATGTGAGCATACAAATTTTCAGATCGATCGGACCATCCGATTGGGAGTTGATAGGGGAGGGGCTAAGAAGCGAAAGGGGTAGGGGAAAATAGATAAGGGGAAAACACTAGCCGTCCCCCAAAATGTGAGCATACAAATTTTCAGATCGATCGGACCATCCGATTGGGAGTTGATAGGGGAGGGGTTAAGAAGCGAAAGGGGTAGGGGAAAATAGATAAGGGGAAAACACTAGCCGTCCCCCAAAAAGGTACGCATACAAATTTTCAGACCGATCGGACCATCCGATTGGGAGTTGACAGGGGAGGGGTTAAGAAGCGAAAGGGGTAGGGGAAAATAGATAAGGGGAAAACACTAGCCGTCCCCCAAAATGTACGCATACAAATTTTCAGATCGATCGGACCATCCGATTGGGAGTTGACAGGGGAGGGGAAGGCCGGGAAACGTCGGAGAGAGGGGAAATTAAAATGGGACCAACTAGGGAGTGAACTCTGTCATCCACCAACGTTTCAACAAAATCCATGCAACGGCACCCAAGTACTGCGTGAACATACAGATATAAAATAAATAAATAAATAAATAAATAAAAAATAAATAAATAAATAAATAAAGTTGGACCAAAACGAATTGATAACCCAAGTACTGCGTGAACATACAGATATAAAATAAATAAATAAATAAATAAATAAAAAATAAATAAATAAATAAATAAAGTTGGACCAAAACGAATTGATAACCTCCTCCTTTTTTGGAAGTCGGTTAAAAAGGAATGACTGAATACAAGTTAAACGCTATCCCTTCCAGTTTTACAATTTTATAGCAATCATATCAAACCTTATGCTATGAATATAATGTTCAAATTGGCATGGTAACAAAGCTTTTGACTATGCATGCGAAGGAGAAAAATGACATCACGCTATAATAACAGTTTGAATGTGTCCGTGCTTACTATTCACTTACATATTCTTGCAGTTACCGACAAATTTTTGCAGTTGATTCTTATCTCCCTTTCTCGTAACGTATCTTCACATAAATGTGTCTCTATTTTTTTGCAGTTGCCGAAGTCATGGTAATGGAGGGCGGCCTTAACTTGAAGTGAATTCTTAATACACAAATATGTCGTGACAAAATTTAATGGATTGACTGGAAGCGTGGCTTTTTGGACATTGCCTTTCAAGCGATTCTATGGTTTAGTGGCGCACCAGGGAAACGAAGCACTTTGCGAATCAAAGTCAAATATCCGATCAAATTGAAAGCTACATAATTCTCAACGAACAGTCACATTAAGTTTTGCTCTACAAAAAATACATCTCAACTTCTAAATGTTGTGTGTTTTTCAGAAAGGTTCGATTTATGGTTTGATTTTGGTGCACTAAAATTTCAAGGTAGTTTTTGATACGGTTCGAAAAATCGGTTTGCATCTCTGCTTTTCAGGCCTTACAGGCAGGCATAACCCCTTAAACAAAATATGCAGTGTTTTTGGACTCTGGTTACTAGTGTTGAATAAAAATCCATCACGAAAACCATTAATCCTTTCGGTACATGTTTTTTTTTCTATGGGTTTTAAAAATACTCTGTATAGAAATTAATGATGTTTAAGCTATCAGTATTCATTAAAAAAAAAAAATTAAAAATTTTAATTTTTTTCAAATACGTCCACTGTGGCCCTGCTTTTTACTCAAAAAATCAAAATTGGGTCAAAAATGCACTTAATGGTGCACTGAATGAGACTAGAGTGTTGAAAATAAACAAATAATAAGACAATTCAATTTTTTTAGCATGATGCCATATGGCATCAAAATACCGAAGGGGTTAACCCAAAAGTAACGTAAAGCTATAATTGCCAATCTGGCAATTATTGAAAACCCGTATGGTGATATGGCATTGTTCGAAGTTAAGTGAACGGCGAACAGTTGTATCAAAATTCCACTTTAAAGTCAAACTTTTCAAAAAGATTTTTTTAAATTTATTTCAATCGAATTTTGATGTATGGGAGTTTTATGTAGAATCATATCCTAAATAACTTTTGTTCTTGCACTTTTTTGATAAGATGCACCGTTTTTGAGATATTCGCAAAAAACATTTTTGTTTTTATCGGGGGTACCCTCCTAATGGTCCATTTTTGCCCATTAACGAACTTAGCTTTGCATTTCAAGAAAAACGAATCTGCGTAATCCGCGCCACAGATGGATGGACGGATGGACAGACGGGCGGACATGCAAAATTCAATTTTTTGTATCATTCTAAACACACTGGTGTAATTCACACACAAAAACGAGATTTTGGCGTTACAGACGGTAAGGCAAATTTAATATATCCTTTGGTTTCACCATACGGGTATAAAAAATAGCTGTGAAATTTTTGGAAAGAGGATTTTAGAATTTTAGACTTGAAAAGTTTTGGATAACGGATTTTAGAATTTTAAACTTGAGTGTTTAAAATATAAGGATTAACCTTTTACTAAGGACGTAATTTATGTTCCACATTTCCATGGACGTGTGATCTGACATACCCCTATACAGGTATTCCTCGGTACTTGAGTTACGCGAATTTCGAGTTACGCGGAAAAGAATTGCGGCAGTGCTCGAGTTACGCGGTACGATTTTGGAGCAATTTTTATTTAAAAAGAAAATATTGTAATTATAGATGAAGGTTTTTATATAAAAAAGATAATAGATATGTATTGTTTTGCACTAATCCTGAGTCTCCACTTACGCGGTTTCGAGTTACGCGGAACCAATTAACCGCGTAACTCGAGGGATCCCTGTGTTTCATTTTGAGATTTTTCAAGTTTTAAAATAAAATCACTGAGACATGTTTATAGGACTCAAATAAAAGGAAGTTCATCTGCATGGTTTGGGGAGAAATTTTCGATTCTTAGAAATCGAAAAAGCGAGGTCCACAGTTAAAGGTTAATTAAATTTCAGCCTTGTATTAGTAGATTGAAAGTCATTCTAATACAATGGCTTCAATAAATTTTTAGAATTGATATCCCTATAAAGGTCAATTAAATTTTAGTTCATTCAAATAAAAATTGGGTCAATTTTTCTAAAATTGAACCAAAAAAAACTTTTTTTGAAAAATTTAATTCTTCATACTTTTTATGTAATATTTCTCGAGGACACATTCTTCTGTTATGCAGTTAAGAAGCTCCATAAAATATAAATTTAATTTGCTTTCAATAAAATAACCATCGTCGTTTCAGATTTAAATTCGAGTGAAACTTAATTTGCAATCTTTATTAAATTAGGGACTGCAACAAATGTGAATTTCATCTTGACGGAAATACACATTTTATATGAAATAGTTATAAAATCAATTGAAAATTTCATTCGTTGTTTAAATATGCTTTGGAAAGTGATGATGTCGACCACTATCGTTTCCAATCTCTTTGCACATCTTTATATCGCTTAAAATTGGTTTCCATCGTTGAATTTTATGTGCAAGTGGAAATGAAAATTTCATTAAATTGCAAACAGATGCGTTTCGGTGTTCAACAAATAAATAAATTTTTGTGAGCACAACACTTTTGTTGCCTCATGAAAACCGAATACTGAAAACATAAAACATTAAACAAGCAACTCTACCCTCGGTACACTTCATTCCCCTGGTGATATAACACCATTATAGGAAATTTCTAAATTTTAAACGTATTTGTTTGAATAGATTCTTTAACGTACAACAGAATAAAAATTGGGCATGGAAAGCACTTCATCTGAAATATGCATACATAAATATGTGGCTTTAGCTCATCACGTTACACATATATGTCTTTGGTTTTAGAAATTGAAGATGTACGAGTAGTTTAGTTTAGTGGTCGTTCTTCCGTGTGCCATTCACTTCAGATGCATTTTGTCAAAATAAAAGAAGTGTTTCAGCTCCGCAAAACGAAAACAATTCCCACTGGTGTGATGGTAAACAACTGGGAACACATTTTCCAACTTTAAGATGCTATTAAACACGCTCGAACTTCTTCTTATGACTATCATTTCGTTGGGTACAAGTTTTTGCTCAAATGGTGTGTATCTACGAATATCTTAAATTTTCACAAATGGGTGTACAATTTGATGCTGGTTTCTGTACTAGAAGTTTAGTTAAAAAAAATTTTTGTTAATATTAATGGTCTAAAATATTTTATTGGAAACGTTTACTGTAGCAAATCATATTTTTAGTCCGAAGTGGTTGTCATAAAGCGCAACAAATATATAAGGCCCTATCACAGAATCCGATACGAATGGTTCGGATCGTAAACTCAATGTTGTTGTTGGTATAAAACACTAACAACAACATTGAGTTTACGATCCGAACCATTCGTATCGGATTCTGTGATAGGGCCTATAAGCTTTTTTTAGCAATCATTCAAATACTTGTAGGGACTATTATAATGATTGCTACAACTAATTCAAATAAATAGGGGTGACCGGGACTATTCCGAACGTTTTGTGTTTCGGCCGTCCTGGTGGCTGGATGTCGGCGATTACAATTTAGAAAAATTATCTATCTTATAGAAAATTCTGTGCTCTACAACTTCCAAGAACATTGTTAACCCGTCGGAGCATCGCAAATAGGCTTTTTTGGTCGATTAATGAAATATGAATTTTCGTTCGAATCAGCCCCACGGTGGGGCTAATTCGCACAAAAGCGAGATTAGTGTTTTGAGGCGGTTTTCAAGGCGAGAAATGTAGAAAAGAGGTGAATAAAAAATAAAAAAAAGGAAATTTTGTTAAAAAACTCATTTGTTTTTATTTATGACTTCATTACCATCACATAGAAACAAATATGTTCGTATTAATTATTGCGTTGATTTCTTGGAGCGGCCGCTGGCTTTTTCCGTGCCTTCGCGCCTTTCTTCCTTCTTACGTTTATATGTACGCACCATCTTAAAACAAATCATAAAAACTGGAATCAAAATCATAAAAACGAAAAAATAAACAAAGAAAACACCGAAACACATGTAAAAAATCGCGTTCGAATTAGCCCCACCGAAAATGTACAGAATAGCCCCACACCCATTTTTCGCAGTCAGAAACGCGCTCAACAGAAATACACGAACTGATCGACTAAACTATATTTCATTCCGAAAGAGCACTAATAACTTACCTTGTGTACAAAAATTCACAATGAAAACTTTGAAATAACTCTCAGAAATCGAAACTTTCTGCGCAGAAAATATTTTCAGCGAACGCACGGAAAAACAAAAACAAACAAATATGGCGTCGCATTGCCGAGAATGGTGCGCAACTACTGACGTTCGTTTACCGTGCCGAGAGCCAGCTTCACCTAAAATTTCCGCTCTCTAGCTCATCACAAACGCGCGCACACTCAAATAGAAGAAAACTGCTGTGTTCGGAATAGCCCCGGTCTCCCCTACTGCTTGCAATTCGTGTGGCAATTAAATGGAAAAGAAAAGAAAAAAATAATAAATTACCGCCTTTCGAACCTTCGTCATGTTTTTCACGATTTTAAGTATGAAGTTTTGTGTGACACTATCGCAGACCTCCCCCCCCCCCTTCCTAAAAAGTGTGACGTATTTTATGTACTTATAAAATATACTATAACAATTTCAATGGTTTCCACAGCCAATTTGGTGATTACCACAACCACTTATTCATTTTGTGGATTTATCAATCATATTTTTTTAGGTGGGCAAACATTATAAGAAAGTAATAAAATTAAAAACCAAAATATCGGAAATTTAAAGATAATTCCAAATTTAAATCCTAGCTCGGAAATGTGTGTGTTTGCTTTAAATAAATTTGGTATACGAATATTTTTTCTATTTAGAATACAGATTCTCTTCAAATTTGTGTCTGTTGATGATGGTGCATGCATGTATGTAGCATCACTGCACTCGTTGCATCTGCAACATAAAACTTAAGTTTTTCAAAGAAGTATAGCCGAGTGGTTGCTATTCTTATCCCCTGCGATGAATGCTCTCTGTATCGATGCCAATGGAATATAACAAGGAGCTTACTATAGCAACATAAACCATAAGAAGATATCACTTTGGGGACGAGATCCGAGGCCCCAAGAATCCAATTTCAGCATCTCACCAATAGAAAAGAACTGGGGAAAGTCTGCCCATATTGCATGCAAGCGATTCTTAGCTACGTCGTCGTCGGTCGGTCGTTTGGTTCACTTCAGTTCACTTTGGGGCATCTTAGCCATTTGTTTGGTTTGGAGGTCAAAGATCTTTCTGAGCCGATTGGATTTTATGCGACTGCTGGGTCGCCTTGATCTTGTTGTGATAACATCAAAATAAGTTCTTTTTTCGATATCCAGTACTACTTTTCGCGTGCAATTGGCTGCCATAAGTTAAAATGTCTGCGTGTGACTACAAAGTCGTTGCTCAAATTTAACTCGATGACTAGCCGGTTTTTCACTATCCATTATTAGCATTTTCTAAATTGAAACCCATTAATACGATTCTCTGCCAAATAAAATTTCTCACGAGTTTATTGTAGTAATCGTCGACTTACTGGGAAAATAGTCGTGTGTTGGTCTTAAGACGACGGAGATTTGCCAATTGGTCAAACTTAAGTCATGAATGAGAATTTGTACGATTCGTTTAATTTAATTTTCATATGCTAAAAAGAGTGCAAAAGCTTTACTTTTTTGTCCTGAAAACCTTTTCGAAATAATCTGCAAGTCAGGAAATTTTCGAGCTCGTTTTTAATCGACCGAAGAACTTCTGCAGTATACAGGCGCTCTACTCATTTTTGAGTGAGTCAAAATTAGATAACAAATTTTGACCCTGACTAACAAACAGACAGAAAAACAGGCAGACAGAAAAACAAGCAAACAAAAGCAAACAGACAAAAAAGATAAAAAAAGCTTTTAAAAAGCAATTTAAATGAAAGTTTTTAAAAATTTGGTCTGATGAAATAGCACTGCCAGAAGTTGTAGAACTTCTGTGAATTTTAACCACTCTTTTTGGAACTCATCTTCATTTCCTTGAAATTTTCAAATATTTATTTTTTTTTAAATTGGGACTTGAAATTTTTAAATTTTTGTGTGCAAAAATGAGTTGGTGAAATCAGATCAAAACACATTCACGTTAACAGTCACGTCCGTTTTCTTAATTTTTTTTTCGCTTTTGTCAAAAATTAAAAAAAAATACTCATATTTTTTTTTTTGGGTTTTATGGAATGTCGCACAACGGTGGAAAGGGGGGGGGGGTTCAAAATCGGAGAAAAGATGTTAGCTTTAAATATTTTTAAGTGGTAAACGGCGGCTCAACCGATTAAAGTTTTATTAGATATATTGGAAAGCTAATAAAATATTTTTTTCAATAAAATTTCTAAGAAAAATTTGGAAAAAGGATATTTGCGTTATTCTTAGAGAACCTTCCATTTCGAATTTTGAAATTCCAACACCAGATTCGTGATCAGCGATCCCGAAAACCCACTAAAGCTCGAGTTACAGCCATGTACGCATTCTTGACATTTTATAACAAAACCCATAAAAAAAACTCCGTAACAAAATCCATAACAATACATAATTGAGGCATTTGTCGCAAACTGTAAATTAAAACATAAATAAAGTCTTGAACAGATGACTTTAAATATTTCTGGTATTTTATGTAATTTAACCACACTTTCTGAAGAAGAATGTTTTTCATATGTTGAAAATTTGTTAATTTCAGAAAGTAACAACTAAGAACTAGTTTATCCGGACAATCCGTCATTTCCTGAAGTTACCTCTACTTGGTTTCAAAATGCCATTAATGCTATTATTTCATAAATCATCCGAGAAAACTGAGGAAAAGTCTTCTGACAACCGAAGAAAGAGTAACTCCACAAATAAAACAATTATGTTTGCTACCGCCAGACATAATGTTGTATGAAATGAGCTATAATTCATGATTATAAAAATCTGAAGAAACAAATCGTCAGTAAATCGTATTAAAGACATAAGAAGAACAACTTACGGAAAATTAAAAATGGAAATAAAGAAAATTGTGTAAAAAATCTAATAACCTGAAACGGTGGACAGCTCTGTCGTTTTACGTTCTTCCTGATGGCCAATTCATACCAGGGAATAATCGGCTTACTCCTTAATGTTGTTTGGCATCCGATCTTACAGTCGAGAGGATCAATATAATCATTGACGTTGAAACCTGACTCCTGTATCTCCTCCCAAGGCAAGCGATTTGTCTCGAATGATCCCCGTGACGGTGAATACGTGGATGGGTTGCCCGGTCGACTACGTGTGTGTCCAAGGGTGAAGTATCGTCTTTCGCCATTTGTCGAATAATTTGTCGGTGCCGAGAGTGACGTTTGGTCTAGGATTTCAGCACTTGAACTGCGATTTGAGTTCGTTATGTCACTTGGCCGATAGTAGTTTGTGATTGGACTGTAGAAATCGTAGCTCTTCTTTGGTTCATTGGCACATTTACCACCGTTAGTCTCCGTGAAGCCGGAAGTTTGCGTGCTATGATGCATCAGCAGAGGGTAGCAGGTACGTCTATGTTGGAGCGTAGCCGATCGTATGGGTAGCTTCCGCGTTCTTGTTGTTCTATCACTGAAGTCGGTCAGCTCATAGACGTTGTTACTCTTGTACGGATGCTGGTAGCTGTCGAGCTCATCGAAGGAATGTGATACTGGCTTGATATTTCCATATTGTGGGCTTTCGGGAGCGGAAAATGTAAAGACATCGTCCGCCGTGTAGTCGGGAGTCTTTGGGGTGGTGCTGCTTTGCAGAGATTCGAGTGAGAACTGTGAGTTCTTTTTAATATTTTGATACTCATTGCTACTAGTATCTGATAAGGGACGAAATGTGGTGCAGGGAAGTGAGCTAGGCGTCGCGTACAGCTGCTCCTCAACATTTATCTTATGATTATTAAGAAATGTTATATCGTTATTATTATCATAGTGGAAATCACTCTTTAATGACACGGCACGCAAACGATCGACTTGTTCAGCTCTGCTGTTGCTTCGATTGAGACCTCGTTTTCGGATCGTGGCGAATCCGTCGTGAACCTGAGTTTGTGACCTTGTCACTGGCATGGTTTCACATTAATTACAAGCTAAGAAATAAACACTTTTCTATTATAATTTATCACTTTTTCCGTCACATCTTGTTTACATTCACCAATTTTTTTCTTCTTTTTTTTTGCTTTGTTTTGTTTTTATAATCGTGTTGAACCGCAGATATGCATCTCTAAAAGGAAGCATAAAAACTTGTTAACAGGCCATTTAAATACAATCAATCATAATCACAAATTGATGCTAATGGCGGCTCGAAACATACCAGACGATCATTCAATCAATAAAAAATCTATACTCGTCGAAGGCTTAATCAATAAAATGACCAACTAAATTAATATCACCCCATTTTGGCTCGATGGCGGCCGCTACCATTAGTAATTTTTGTTTAAATTTCATAAACTTAACGATAAGATTCGTTAGTCAAATGCAATTATGTTCAACGTCTTATGATTAGTTTATAATCACAAAAGACACAAAAATCAACAATAACTGCCAGTGCAGAGAACGGAGCGAAGGAGGACCACTTTATACAATTTTAAAGACCATAAATTACTTTGCCAGATGCCCACATTATCATCTAATGGCGGCCAACGCCAACGATCTACACTGTCTGCACTCTTGAGGAGTATTTCTTCGGAACTGTCTATAGTAAATGAAACTCAAAAATAGAAGACTAAAGAAAGCCACTTATTAGTAGCATTTATTTTGCTTAAGATATGCATGATTCAAGTGATTCCTGTATATGAGACGAAAGACTTTGTCCGTCAACTCAATTTACTTCGGTTCAATGAGATACGGACTTATATTATCAAAAAGAAGGTTTTATGGGGCATCCCGTACTAAACTGAAGTAATGTTTTAGTAAGATCGTACAAGTGGAATATATCTTGATGACCCTTGGAAATAACTTTATCTAGAAAATGATTTTTATATGATTTTTGGTCTCGTGGTTATATTATAAAATCTTCTCCGTTTTATGGGATGCCGGAAGTTCAAATTTAATTACTGGTACATATTTTACTATCTCGTAAAAACGAGCCCAAAATTTAAGACGAATAGGATCTCACTTGGTTGAAAAACTCCGTCCAATATTGTTTCAAATATAAACAAACGCATAAACCGCAGTTTTATTTTAAAAATTGGTGATCTACAGTAGCAGACCCTTGTTTTATTGAAATGGGGTGATTTTAATTATTTGAAATCGTATTCTTATTGTCAAATAAAAACAGCCGATGATTTTGAGTACTTAAAAATTTATATTCAAGCAATAGAACCAAATATTCTGACATAGTTTAATGCGAGGCCGGAGCACGAAGGCTGAGAAGAAGTCGGTAGAGGTTGGACCACGAAGCGCTCAGGGGCAAGCCCCTACACTCAGAAAAATATCAGGTCAACTTTTTGTCAGGTTAACTCTGACCTCTAGCTGGCTGACAGAGGTTTCCATTACATGACATTACATCCTCGAAATGCCTATCTAAGGTCAACTCGTGCAGCTCCCAATGCCCTACTTCATCTGCTCATGGCTTAACTTCAGAATTTCTCCGGCCACAGGTCAACACAAGTTTTACTTTTCCTCATGCAGGCTAACGCGCGCCTCGCATAGGCTAAATTTTCCTGCCCGAGGCCAATTACGCCGTATATAGGTCGTCGAGTTAGCCTCCATTTTTCTGAGTGTAGTTTAATTATAATGTCCAACCGCGAAAGTTTCAAATCGTATTTAAAAATTAAATTACTTGATTTTTTCCGTGATAGTAAAAGTACTATCACCGTGTCAGGTTAAAAACTTTAAAGTTTATTACATCACATATTATGGTATTAAAATTCATTCTAGACAAAGTTTGCAATATAAATTATTCAGCTTTTCAGACTTTTGAAGGAAGATATTTTTAAATCTCGAAAAATCTTCAGGTCTTGAAGTGTAACGGAAATGCCTTCATGTTATACTAATTTCAGCCTCCTTGAAATTTAAATGTGAATCATTTATAATCATTTGTGGTTAAAATTCTGTGTTTGTAAATAGGCCCAGCCAGCCCAGATATTTTTGAAAAAAAACCGTTTTCCTAGATAACTCATAAATAACTCAAAAAAACTTTCTATGGAAAAAAATTGATTTTTCAGTGATCATTAAGCCTACGCTAGAAGAACAATTTTTTGAATTTAAATTAATAGATCACAAATAGTCCACTTAAGTAGTTTATAACTCCAAAAAAAGAAACAAAACAAAGAAGCATCGCCATAAAAATGACGTAAATGTCGACTTTCAACTATTTATATGTGGGTTACGATCGAATAAAATATTTCATCAAAAAACCACAATAGACTGAGTGGCTGTCCATCTAAATAAATGAGCTGTCAACGAACTCTAGAATCGTCAGCGAAATCATGATTGAGCCAAAGTTTAAGACGCGTGCGCATCAAAACCACGCTTCAGTGCCCAGTGCTGTCAGCGAATAAGTGCCAACTATGGAAAATCGGGCGTCAAACGTCAAAATGCAACAAACCGTCAAATCCATGGCAACATTTTTGAAAAGTTGGACACCGCAACCTTACAGTTATATTTCTTTGCATGATAGTAGCCGCAGATACAGATCAAAGTATCTAGCAGATACGAAGCAATCAACGATCAGTTGCCACACCATAGAAATTTATCTTATGGGTATATAGTATCCATATCCGTAACGTTTTCTAATATCAGATACATTATTGGCGACCGCAGTCGTATATTAAGATTGATAGCGGTTGACATTTGACTTTGACATGTCGACTTAGTCCACATATGTCGAATTCATAACTTACACCATAACACTGTAGTAGACTCTATCGGGATTTTTTCGAGAGTTGTGTTTTAGTTTGATATGTGGTGTTGTCATAATTATATTTTTACTCGTGTGCAAATATGAAGTGTTTACGTTCAAGTTTACACTTCGCTAAATATCTTGTAGAATTCAATTGTAAATTGGTGGCGTGTGTAGGAGGAACAGATTTTGATAGAACGCAAAATAATTTTCCACGATTGGCAGACAGAAACGTGCCTCAAGATATTCAATTTTCAGCCATTTGTGCGATTTAGACGACCGTAAAATGGTTGAACATTTTCAAGATCGTACTTATTGAGTTTAATACACAATTAGTTCTATTTATATGATAGGATTACGTTAGAGCCATAAATACGATGTTGGTAGATGTTTCCAAATGCAGCGATATTTGTTTGCAAATTTGAATTCAAAACAAATTGGACTTGACACGCTTCCAGTCCAGCGATGTGAAAATCTACGCCAATCTGTAAAATGGCGAGATCAGTTGCAATTTAAGATCTAGCTTGCAATATCATATTTTTAATGAATATTAATTTACGCGTGCCAAATTTTTATTAACACATATTTGAAAAATTAAGAACGAAAGTCACAGCAATTGATTTTCACATGAAATGTTTGTTTTTTTCTTTCTCATAATAAAGTAATAAATGGATGATGTGTGCTCTAAATAACATTATAGCATTAAAAAGTTAATTCTTGAAATATTCTAAAGCACTCGAACTAGGTGTGAATTCTGGGCAGTTTTAGCCACCAACATTCATGGAATATTGAAACGCCAACGTGTAATTAAAACTTTTTTACTAAAATCATATGTTTTGTGTGTTATTTCCATTTGAATCGGTAATGCATTGGTCACGAGACTTGTAAAGGTTTGTCGTGACTCAACGTAATACAAACGTAATTATGCGATTAGGCCGACAAATTGTTCTTTTGTTTCAGATAACATAATCTCGACCTTATTATCCGACAGACCTGTTTGATAACATATTTATTATCTAAAGTAAGTCATATCAAAGTAACAATTGCTCGAAACTCTTGTATGTATGTTACGAGCTATTTTAGGAAAACAATACCGAAAAAAAAAACAATTTTTCTATGGAGTTATTAATTAAAGATTTTTATTGAAAAATTTGGATATTTTATTTTAAAACGTTACACTAATTTTCGCCTCCCACCCCTACTTCCAGGCTTTCGGGAGATTTTCTGCTTGGAATTTACTACCGAGTTAACACTACCTCAGATGTGTAAAGACATACTAATTTTCAATTTAAGATTTTGAGTACGTCAAACTGGCAAAAAAACTATTTACACGATGGAGTGGCAACAAAATTGGAAAAAGCCCACATGCAAATGAAAAATGCTCACAGTGAAATTTTACAAGGATATCTGGACCAGATATCCGGACCTGGAATGGGACGATCCTGTTAACTTTTGGTGAAAACGCGTTAACCGGAAGTTAAGAAAATGGCGATTTTTCAAAATCACAATTTCGTTTTTCGCAATTTATTCCTAAAATACACCTTTTTCGGTAATCTTATGTATGACAAAACTTGGACGCAATTCACTTTTGTCTTTCACTAGAACTGCATTTCTCAAGCCGTTATCGAGATATGCCGAATTTAAAAAAAAATCGGTTTACTCAATTATGTTGAAAAATAACTGGTTTTTGGTGGTTCAATATATGAGATGAATTGAAAACAATAATGTTTGCCATAATATGATCTTCCACCGTTATTCGCTATTTTTTACCGTTATTCAGATATTTTCATTAAAAGTTAAAAAAATATTTTTGCCAATTGCTTGAAATCTATAACGGTTTTTCGAAAAAAAAAAAAAAATAGTGGAAAGAATTAAAGATACTAAAATTCTCTACATTTTTGCCTCTTACCGTAAATGGATATTTTTTTACCGATATCGAGATATTTCAGATTTAATAAAGTAAACTATTTTCTCTCCACATTCGTAAACTAAGACGAAAAGGTAAAAAATAAAAATTTTGAACGTTTATTTGAAATCAAAATTTTGGGATCCACTGTGCTCATATGACATCAGCTTGCCACTGCGCCATTCTCTCAAATTTATTTTTGTCTGCGATAAAAGACCAAAAAAAAAATAAAAAAAAAAATTTAAAAAAAAGCTTTTATTAAAAAAGAATGCATAAAAAGAAAAAAATAATTTTCTGGACGCTGTGTATCACAAATATAAAAGCTTTTTAAAAGCGAGATAAATTTTTATTTTATTGTTTTATGCTTTATCTCGCTTTTTAAAAGCTTTTATATTTGTGATACACAGCGTCCAGAAAATTATTTTTTTCTTTTTAGTGCATTCTTTTTTAATTTTTAAAAAATTTTTTTTTTTATTTTATTCTTTTTAGTCTTCGAATATATATCCTTACATTTGAGATGTCCTTACAGGCTTTTTAACTTGAGAATCGTATTCAGCGACCCCAAAAACCCCCAGAATAGATTTTTTCCGGAAAATTTGGAGAAAGGGATAATCACGTTATCCTTACAGGACCTTCTGTTATCCTTACAGACTTTTTAATGGCAGATTCGGATTTAGCGACCTCAAAAACCCCCAGAATAGATTTTTTTCCGGAAAATTTGGAGAAAAGGATAATCACGTTATCCTTACAGGACCTTCCGTTATCCTTACAAGGACGAAGTAGTGAAAATATTGTATTGTCATCGGACTTATATAAGTGTGCAAAATTTCAAGTCAATCGGACAAGTGGAAGTGGGTCAAAATTGGGTTGCAAGATTTGATCTGACAGACAAACAGACACGAAGGCAAGCTAAATAAAAGCTTTTAAAAATAGCGAGTAGTGGTAATTCAATGCATAAAAATTGGACATCTTTGGTGTAAATGTTGCAGAAACGGAGATTTTGTATAAGAAAGTCATGTGCTGTTCCCATCAGATATTTTTTAATTTGAGTTTTGTAGTACTTTAAATATATTTTTGATTTTAGAAATCACCTTCCCGTTTTCTGCAGATGTACGAAAAATCCGCGACATCGCTCAAAAATTTAATAAAAGTTCTTTATTTTGTGTCTGTACATACACTTAGCTCAAATCGCAAGCATTATTAAGGATTACATATCAGGTAGTACTTAAAATTTAATGAAAACTGAGCTTTGATTTAATTTAAAACAAAAAGAGCTCATTGCATTAACTTTTCGTTTTACATATCAATCCGCTTAAAGGATTTATTTCAGCTATTCTACAATGGATACAACAAATAGGAATTAAAAATGGAAGGAAACACCAGCAGAATTTTCCTGAATTTTTCATACTTGAAAATCCGAAGGATACTTCCAAATCAGAAAGGACTGTGAAAACTTAATGAGTTTCTTGTTGCCAGGATGAATCCTAAGGACAAAAGTTTTCTACTGAGTGCAGCTGAGTTGCAATGAAAATGTAATTTTCTAATAAATCTGCTTTACATACTTTGGAAATCCAACTAAGAAATTTTGTATTTGAATTGAAAATGTGATGAAAACGGGTTTTGAGGCACGTTGGTTGTTCTTCGAACGTTCAGAGATATATTGTTACCAAATGAACTGTGTTGAAAAGAGCTACTTCCAAAAATCTAAATGAATGGTTTAAAAAATTACACAGCTTTCTGTCACCGATGAAAAATTTTTATGGCTAGAAAAGAGTGCTACTTTTTCATGTCGAAAAAAAAATTTAGGAATCTCAAAGCTGTCGTCATTAAAAAGACATTTCGCTGAGAAGATTAATCGATCAAACTAGGAGTCCATTCATCAACTATATGTGAGCTAACTTTCAATTGTCAGCTCCTAATGAACTCAACATGGTTGAGCAATTGGAACTCGACTTTGGACATTGGTTATACAGGAGAAAAAAAAACGTATCTCCATTCATGTTGGACATGGACACCTATTTATTGTTCATTAAAGACCAAGACTATCTGAAAAACTCAGTACAATAACTCAGTTTGCCGCCAAAGAGAGGCCATTTTTGGGACTTTCTTTTTCGAAACTGCCTTCCACTTCTGCCCAAACGAGCATCTTGTCAAGATGTCGAGCAAAAACCGTATCTAAATCTAAGATGTTTTTCCTACCATTACATTGAGTAGATTATGTTTTTTCTACAGTTACAAATCTAACACACAATTTATCTAGCATAAAAGTCAATCATTTGATTTGCTTCGGAAACCGCTAAGAATCTCTAACCGATATTATGCTGAATCGATGTTTGGGTTGGAGAAGTCGGGTGTGGGTTCACTAATTCGTTATTATGTTATATACATTGGTGTTTTTTTTTGCTGTTGCTTTTTCTATAGTTCTTTCTTTTCTATGCTTGCCATCAGGGCAAAACAGCTATCATAATAATAAAAATAATTGCTGTGGGCTCCAACAGCATCAATCTTCGAATGGAGTCGCATTTGGGGTGTAATCTACGATCATCTTCGAATAATATTTACGACCGTTTAATGTCAGATTGGGTGTGTTCAACTGTGATATCACACCACGGTATCTTGACTCGAACTCTAACTAACTACAATGTCTAATGTCTATGTGATTTGAACAAAAAAAAAACAACTTTGTCGTCTTGTTTGTTTTCAATTAAAGACTACTTAATAATGTCGAGTGATAAATGTCTCCTAATCTCTAGCTCGTCCATCTGTTCTTCTCATTTAAGCTATTCCACAGAATGAGATAAGATAAATCACAAGGATTACGAAAACAGAGAGAGTTCTTAAATTTGAGTAACATAATTCAAGGTCTTCATGAACTTCGACTTCTTCAAAGCAGCTTTCAAAATTTTGTGCTCTGAGAAATTATGGAACTGTTCAGCTGCAAAAACTTTTCTTAGTTTCACTCGGGGGCTGTAAAATACGTCACGCTTTTCCAGGAACAGGGGTCGGAGGGAGGGAAGCTACGCGGTAGTGTTACGGCGGTAATAAAACCCGGACGAAAAGGGCGGGGTGTCGAAATTCCGAAAATTAGCGTGACGTATTTTTTGGATAGCCCCTAAATCTAAGGTCGAAACTTAAATTTTAACACAGGGTCAGGTTTTATATAACATTATATGAAAACCAAAACCAGGAAAAGTCAAACCACACTTTTTCACATACAAACTGAAAAGAACTTTGTAATTTTATCGAAGACGAGTAAAACAGCTATTTAAAGAATGTGTGTTAACACAACTCTTCTATACATGAAAATCCATTTGGATGCATTTCATAAATCCAATTCAAATTTTTTGAATTTTCTATAGCGTTCTATGGGACAATAACAGCTTTCAAATGTAAAAAAAACTGTCAAAATGTGTTCTGATGAATTTCCACACGAAAACAATCGGCCACAGTACTAGCAAACTCAGCAAAATGGCAGGGAAACGGCTAAATGTAAATACGTACGAAAAAGAACAAGTATTCTCCTTCCCATTTCTTTTAGTTGAACAGGTTTGACGCAGTATCCACAAATACAATCGTAGAAAATTCGCAGTAAATTCTTGCGTTTATTTCTCATATCAAAATTATAAGAAATAGCATTTTCTTCACTTTGCCAATACTGTGACCGCATGTTTTCGTATGGAAATCCAGCATAAAGGTAAAATCAGAACCGGAGTCCCTATCACCGAATACGATACGAGTGGTTTGAGTCGTGAATTTAAGGTTTTTTGTAGTTTTCAACAACAACATTAAATTAAAGTATTCGGTGATAGGGCCCCAGGACTCTGAATGCATGTCTAGCGTTTATATGTGTTTGTATGTTTGCTTATTGAATGCTAAGAATAAGCAGGTTAATTTATTTTTCTAAAACAAATCATATTTCTTACATCACAAAAAAAATTATTCTCAGTGTCTAATTTATGAAAAATGTTGATTGTCAAAATTAGAAACTTTACCTTTTAATAATCTAGTGTTAGCCTTGTCAATTAGCCTAAATTGCTTAAATTGAGTAATATTTTTCTCTTGGATCTTAAGAAACTCCATCCAGTATATTTCTGGATTTTGACCCTTACATATACATGTATGTAACCTAAGGCCAAATGATTTCTTTTTACTAAACTCATTGAAGCCGACTAACATGCAATTTCTTTTGTTTTTGTTTTTTTTTCTGTTACTTTGGACGTTTTATTTTAGCTCAGTTTTTGTCCAGTGGCAGAAACGCTTCAGGTAATGGGATTATGTAGTTGTAAATCTACACCTCTAACCTAAGCCGAACGGGACGAATTAGGAGTGTTGACCATCTGTGTACCGAACTATTCGAATCTTCTCTCCTTTCACCGGGATTTCCAGTCATATATCTTCCATTTTTATTACCACAAATGTTGCTCTGTTTGGCACCGGACCAACCGTAATAATGGGATTATGTGTAAAAGCCTACCGCGGTGTCTTTTTACATGGGAAATGAATAAAAAATACACGAAAAAAATTCCAAGGCGACTTTGTTGACAAACAGTTATAACTTAATGTTGACCATCTCATATTATCAACATGCATAAATTCCAGGAAACATTTTTGCCGGCAAATTAGTGTGGTCAAGTTATGTATTACGCTTGTTGCTATATGACAACTCTCCCAGGTAGGAGGGCATATTAAGGTAATTTAAGGTATAATTCCTAGAAGTATTCCATGCTACACACTCAAAAATATCTGCCGGCTTAAGAAGTGATTTAAATTTACTCAAATTACGGGAAGTAATTTCATTGTTGTCGTTAAATTTCACTTGACTTCGTAAATTATAGGGCTTGCGGAAAATGGTAAATGAATTTAAAGATAAAGTAATTTTAAATATGGAAAATTTCAATGATTTTTCCTATTCTTTTTATAAATTTTGATTATGGATAACTGTTTAGATATATCGGGTCTTTCAACAAGAACATAACAATTTTGTATTTAAATAAAACACAGAATAATTGAGATATCGGGCTGAAATTTATTCCAGGTGTAGTGGACATGTTACATTAATTCGATGTCGTTCATATGGTCACCGCGAGCACGTTTGCTGATTGATTTTTTGGAGCCAATTTTCCACCACTCTTCTACACATATCGGCCGGAACATTGGCAATTTCGCGTTCGATATTGTTCCTGAGCTCCTCTAACGTTGTTGGCTTGTTGGCATAAACCAAGCACTTAACATAACCCCATAAAAATAAATCCAACGGCGTTAAATCGCATGAGCGAGGTGGCCATTCGACCGGACCATTTCTCGCGATTACACGATTACCGAACTTCTCCTACAATAGATCAATTGTTTGACCAGCTGTGTGGCATTGCTCGTTCGTGAACTTCGCCATGATAAAAATGTAAACCTTGACTGACGTTTTAGCATTGCCAGATCATAAAAAAAAGTTTTAGGGTGCGTTTTTATTAAAATACAAAATTGTTATCTCCTTGTTGAAAGACCCTTTATTTTGCTTGAAATTAGATATTCATTCACACATGTGGATTTTGCATAGTATGTTTTGTTTTAAAATTAATTTGTGTTAATTCACACAAATGAATGTTTTTAGACAATCCCATTAAAGCTATTAAAACAAACAATTCAGTAAAAAAAATTAGTTACATTAACAATTTTATGACGTTAAAATTAATTGCATTTGATTTGTTTTGTCTGAATAGGTTTTGGTTGAAACATTAAGGGTATTCATGAAACGATATAAAATTACAATTGCATATTTGCGTATTTTTACATTAATTTTAGTGCTTCATAAATGCACCTTCAAAAAAATTTGTGTAAATCGATCAGCTGTTTGGTTTCTTCTCCTAAGAGTAAGGTGACTTTATTTTTTTTTTGGTCAATCCGGAGCTAGATAAGAGCGAAGGAGCAAGCCAGAGGAAGGGGGTGACTGAATCAGGATAGCAACAGAACAGCAAAATTTCAATGAAAAAAATTTTTATAAGAAAGGAATCTTAAAAAGAACGATGCACGATTTTGCCTCCCTAAACTAACTTTTGAATCAGTGTAGTTTTCACTTTAGTTGAATACTTTTTGGAAAGGGCACAGTCTCTAGTTTCATCCATATATGGCGTCAAGAGCCAACCGATTACAGGGGGATGGTGAGGGGTTAACTAACTTTCTTGTGATATTTCACAGAAATCATGGAGAAAGTTCGTTAACCCCTCACCACCCCCTGCAATCTGGTGGCTCTTGACGCCATATGTGGCTGAAACTAGAGACTGTGCCCTTTCCAAAAAGTACTCAACCAAAGTGATAGCTACACGGGTTCAAAAGTTAAACCAGGGGCACAAAAAACGCTATTTCTTGCATGGTTCTTTAGGTTGAAAATACCTAAATAATTTAAAATTTTGGTCCCGTAATTTTGTTTTTCATAATAAATTAACCTGGATAAGCCGGAAACCTGTCTAAGCCTGACAATTTTTCTGGTCTCGTGCAATTCTGATTTATAAAGGTTTTTCTGTATGAAAATATCTGTGGTTTGAAGAACATCTTCGTTATATTTTCGAATGAATGCGTGCGTATTATGTTGCCCATTTTAATGTGAATATAATAATCGAATCAAACCAACAAAACCATACATTTTTTTGTCATTTTTCTTAATGAATCATATTGTCAATAACTAATTCAACAAATAGTATGACAATCCGATATAGCACAATGAACCATAGAGGGATCAATCATAAAAAGGCACATAATGAAACCACTGCACGACATTTTCAACCATAATCGCTATATGCTGCTATTGGAAGCCATCTTTCAACCATTTACGATTCGACGCAACTATCAATTCCGGCATTTAAAACCATCAAATCGTGGTCACCACCCCAGCCAGTGCTATGTTCTTCGATATGATTTATGTATATTTTATAAAATATTTTTATATGGTATTAGAATGCGCTTTTGTTGATGGAAGTAATTCTATGCTTTTTCCACGATTTGAAATTAAATGACTTGTACATCTCCGATATCTGATTAATATTTATGCGATGGAATGGCATCTTATGCCGCATTAGAGGACGAACTCAGAAAAGCGCATCACCATCAATGTCATCATTTTTTCTGACATCATTTATCCATTTCAATGTAACTGATTTGTTATTAGTTAGACAGTCGCAGCAAATATGTAATCTCTATATGCACATTTTGTTGAATACCTGAAGCTTTTATTGGCAAAACTATGCACGATAAAACGTCGATTGATCAATAAATAATTTGAAATACATCAATGAGTTAATAGAAAGTTAAAAGGCGGAAAGTCGACAACTCGAAGAAGTCGACACGCGAAGTTGTTAATTTGTGAAGGAGTTAGAAACCCACAGGAATCGGGAAATTTTAAGGAGGCTAAGTGTGTGAAATTCATTACAAATTTAGATTCATATTCGAAGTGAGTTTCCAGTTTTGATCAAAATTAGTATGGGAACAAAATTCCAATTTCGAATCAAGCATTAATAATAGAACTGTATTATATTGCAATTCGATTTTTTTATGGATATAAATTATTCCTCGATTTCAGGGGTTTAAAACTTCTGATCAAATAAAATCGAGTATTTCAAAAGTTCTAATTTACGCAGTACTGAAAGATATTTTGCAAAATAAGTTTCTTTAGACTTATTAGCAAATCAAGAGGAAGGTACCGGCAGCCCCCCCCCCCCCTTCTTTACCCGCGTATAAAATATACGCTGTTTAAATCACTTTAAAAGCATTTAAATAAAAACAGCCTAATCTTTTCCGATAAGTAAGGTGACATGACGTTGTCTCGGCGTCCCAAAAACTAAATTTTTGGCCCAGATTTTTCAAATTAGTGTATTATTTTTTCAAACACTGGAAAAAATGACCACTGAATATGTAAAACGTACTCTCTAGTTCGGCTGGAGGTGCCTCCAAAGTACGTTTTTTTCGGCTGTGGCACATTTTAAAAAAAAAACCATAAAAGACGCATTTTTTCAAAAAGCGTGGCATGCGGCGCATTGCTCTTTATTACTCTTTTTATTTACAATTTCCGTTGCGAAATTTTATAAAACTTACAGAACGCAAAAATTTAAGTTAATGAGACTGCGTAACTCTTGATTTAAATATTTGTGCCACATTCTGTTTAAAAAATTTCACCTGCGGCGCACATGAATGACTTTTTTTCTTGGTTTTGGCCGCCCTGAAAAAATTTCTGTGGACGCTCATGTCAAATCAATTGTCAAATAATTTTGGTGAAATTCTCTATGCCATTAAAACCACTCACAAAAGTTTCAGTTTTTGGACAGTAACAACTTAGAAACATGTGGAAAATCTAAAAAATTCGTAATAAAATCTGACAACCAAAACAATTTGCGTCTTAAAAAACGTGATAAAAACGAATAATCAGCTGGCACTAATAATCACGAAAACAGGTGACAAATAGTAAAAAAAACATTTTTTGTTGTGAAACATTGGTTGAATTTAATGATGTTAACAAGGTCTCCTAAATCATTTAAATTATTAAATGATAAAACTGGATAACATTAGCATAAGTCATGTTATTCCGCATTCATGCTTTCGAAATATTTTTAAGTGCATTTTGCGTATTGTCTCTAGAGCTGTGGCACTTAATTATCCTAACGAGGCAACGACAACTATACGAAACTATCTTAGGGGTGTGCCCTCTGCGCTTACGAAATTATAGTAAGTGGCAAAAGGCAACCGACATGAAATAATTGCAAAGCACATTTATATTTTCGCCAATAAATTATACTTATGGGTAAGAAAAAAAGGGCTGAGAACGTTGTAAAATTGAAACAATTCAAGCGAACTAGACCGAAACGCCGGTTCATTTGCATATCCTACCAATGTGAATTTAAACATTTAGCATAGTTAAAGTGCAATGTGCATAATACAATTACAGGGAAAATGTATCCAGAGCACTAGTTAATGCAGCCTGTATTTTTATGTTTTGTACTATATTCAATTGAATTTCGAATTGAAATTGCATTTGGGCATGCCATTTTCCCCGACTATCCGTTCCGTATACCTATTGCAGAATTTAAATGTTTCGTGTTCCCATTTTATTGTGTAGATAAAACGGATTCCATAACAAAAAGGAATTACAAAAAAAAAAAAAAAAAAAAAAAACGCTAACGAAAAATCCAAGTTGGAATAGTTTCATGCGCCATTAGCTTCTTTTGTGACAAGATATCCAGGTAAATTACTAAATTTACTACCGGTGAGCTGGTGGTCAATATCACAATGTCGGGAATCACGTATACATAAATCCACTTCACATTTAATTACTTATCAGATCACATAAAACACGATTGAGTATTTTCTCAATTAACATTTCTATTTTGTAAATTTAATTACATCTTCGGTGATGTAAATGCGACAACGTATCACTTTTTATCACCAAGTTGGGTGGTGGCTCAAATTAATCGATCGATGCGATGCGATGGGTCAAATATCCACATTTATTGTGTATTTACTCCAATTTCGGTTAATCCACAATGCTGTTGTTATTACACATATTTCTAATCTGCTAAACGCCGAGTCGAGCTAATGTTGATAAGCTTACGATTGAAACTCTTCCTCGTCCATTTGATTAGAATGGAACGTCCGTTTAATTGGAGTCATTCATTAGCGATTAACTCGTTATGGTCAGTCGAAACATCATAAAAAAAAATTTAACTCGCTGGCGGAAATTTCAAAGAAGATTTTCTGAAACGCGAAACGCACGCGCACTTTAGTTTATCACCAGTTTTTTTATTTTTATAAATAAACAAACAGTAAAATACGCGACCTCCAAGGTTCAGTTTCTTACGACTATTTACGACATGTAATCAAAAACGAGTTAACCGATTTCTACGAAACGCGGATAATAACGACCAACCACACCGAGATCTTAGAGCAGACTAAACCCAGGCGACAATCCCGCGATCCATCAAGAGTGTTAGCGAAGTCTCTTAAGTGAATATCCAAAGACGTTAAGTCGTCTTGGCCAGAGTTCGAAGTCACACAAAGTGTTGACTGCGACTTCGAACTAAAATTGAACGACCTACCGGCTGACGCGTTGGAATTACAACTATTGGAAGTGTGTTATTGAACGACCGCAGTTTGGAAGTACGAGTAGTTTTCCCGAGTGATTCTTAGGGAATGTCGGTGTATGCCTGCTATTCATCTAAATTGGTTGAATTGGCAACCCGTGCATGGGGGCCGCCGGTCGGTCGGCCGTCAGTTTTTACTATGACTGGCTTCGATTTCCGCCCATCAAGCGAATGGAATTGCCGGCAATCCCTTTAGCTTCAACAAACACAATACGGAGATTTTTCTTGTGTCTACTTCATCATCGGATTTTTGGCTTGCATCAACGTCTGGACGTTTGGCGTCTGATTTCAGAATTAGTTGGGTTTTTTTTTTGCCCTGTCCGTGTTTGTCTTTTAATTTTGGCGTCTGGTTGGCACTCAGCCCTTATTTTACCCCCTATTGGCGTTACTTCAGGGCGAAACCTTTTTATAGTCGACAATGCATACAACTTGGCCCCGAGGAAAGCATAAACAGAACAAAGTTATATCCGTTGATTGCAGCGAATGGAGGAATGTTGACAAGGACATGGAATGTAGGAAGTTGAAAATCGAATTAACAGCACAGGACACAATGTTATCAGCAGTTTACCCGATGGGAGGCATTTCTCTCGGGCGGTTGTCGGTAGACAGGATGTTTGAGGGTGAAAAGTTAAATTGTTCTACAAGTACGAAGACAAGATATATTCCTAAGGGACGCCTCCTTTTTAGATATCGTGTGTTCCACCATAGTTCGTATGTTGGGCCTAGTTCCACGCTTCCTACCAGTTCGACTTATATGTTTCATGCTTTCCAACCCAGCTACATGTTGAACATGGTTACGGGCGAAGAGATATGAGACTATATCTGGAATGAATAAAATATTACTATACGAATGGTAGAATCGCGGAGATGAAGTCTACCGCTTGGGGCTTTCAAGTAGATTCTACGATCGTTTAATGTGGAGACTTTTCTTCTCTTAAAGTTTCTATAAAAAATTCTCTTTTATTGGAGAAAATTGTACAAAAATCTAACTGTGTTGGTATCCATAACGATAAAGACACTTGTTTTTATTTACAATATTTTACATATGTGATAATTGATAACACACAGTGAAAAATTTATAGATAAAACTTTCTATCTTATCTATCGCTAGTCTTTTATCAAGTTTTTACTTCTATTGCATAACGAAGGTCTGAGTTAAAAAAAGCAATTGGAGTTGATTAAATCTAACCCCATATTATTTTTAAGCAGATACTTTTTTGAAAAAATTTGGCAAATGTGCTTGGGTGTATTTTTTTTTTTGCTTATCTGTGATGATTTATTTCATCCTTGACTTCACTGTCATTTGATTAAGTGGTAATTTTATGAAAATCCCGGCTACAACAAATTTTATTCGCAAAAAGTTGAAAATTTCAACTTAGCTGGGCAGAAAGTTAAAAAAAACTTCGTGAAAAAAAAGTTTTTTGAAGTTAGAGAACAGAATATGACTTTAACGAGAATCAGGAGGTCGTGGGTGATTTATTTAAAATCTAGAAGTTTAGAATTCCAACTTAAAAAAACATAAGAAAAGCTACAATTGCCAATGGCCAATCGTCAAATACTTTATATGATGACAGACAAAATGTTTTTTTTATTCATTTACTAGAATGTGGACCCGGCTTCGCCCGGCTAAAAGCGTGAACAGAAAAAAAACTTAGGAAAACTAAATTCATTTGGTTAAAAATTAGGTAGCCTGTATGCTGTTCGTTAGTTTTTTCTCTTCGGAAAAGGATTAAGAAACTAACAAAAAATTCCAGCACTTGCATTCGATATTACATTCCCCCTTCCGCTTACTCCCCCACCACTCGGGCTACTTTTTAATGGGTCTATGTTGGGGCTGGATCCCCGACGAACATCTATGCCAAATTTCAGGCCAATCGGTTCAGTAGTTTCCCCGTGAAAGAGTAACATAGCGCAAAAACTAAGTTTCGAGATCACTTTACCCCCTCCCTTCACTCCCCCCACTCCTCGCGCTACTTTTTAATGGATCTGTGTCGGGGCTGGACCCACGACGAACATCTATGCCAAATTTCAGGCCAATCGGTTCACTAGTTTCCCCGCGAAAGGGTAACATAGAGGAAGAGCTAAGTTTCGAGATCACTTTACCCTCTCCCCTTACTCCCCCCACCCGTCGCGCTACTTTTCCGTATGCCTATGTTGGAACCAGAACGACCACAGACACTCATGCCGAATTTCAAGTCAATCGGTTCAGCCGTTTTTGCGTGAAAGAGGAACAGACAGACAGACAGACAGACACCAACTCATTTTTATATATTAGTATGATGATATAGGAGAGGGAGAAGGAGTGGTCCGATAGGATTTTGATGTATGGAACGGTTATGTAAAATCATATTCTCAACACATTTCGTCTTTATAAATTTTTCGATACTGTTCACCGTTTATAATATTTTTTAATTAGAATAAATTTTTTTTCTGAAATTTCCATCCTCTTTAGTAAAAAAAAAATCTTCTTTTCATGGCAAAAAAATACTAAAACATATTTTTCTTAGTTAAATTTTTTATTACTGTCAGACTAGTTTGACCCCGTTTAGAATTTCTTTTAAATTCCGACAAAATATGATAAAGAATTTACTATATAACATTTTTTAGGCATTTCTACTATGAGATCACTTACCGGGTCTGATAACATTGAAGTATTTAATTTAACAAAGTTGTTTAAATTGATAAGATTTTAGCAAAAGCAAGTGTAAATAATAATCAATTTTATTGTAATATTAGAATTTGGACCTGGCTTCGTACGGCTAAAAGTGTGAGTAGAACAGAATGTAGGAAAACAAAATTGAGTTACTTACAATTAGATAGCTTAAAGTGGGGCAGTCCGTGCTTTTCTTTAAAGTTTTTTTCTTCGATTTTTAAAAATGAACCAAAAAAATAATCAATTCCATGATTCGGATTCGGATTCACTTTACCCCTTTCCCTTACTGCCCCCACCTCTCGGGGTACTTTCCAATAGGCCTATGTTGGAATCAATATTATGCTGTGAATTTTCACCTAATTTTGAATTGTGAACAAAAATAAAGGAGTTCCCATTTCCAATTAACCAAGTAGTAAATTTTATTACCTCTAATGGGCTTCTTGGCAAAACTCCCAGAGCACTAACCCCAAAAATTTATACAAAACCAGGAAAAAAATCACAAATACCCTCAAACCCTCACATGAGAAAAACTAAAATACACACAGAACCTCATCAATTTTCCAAGATTTATTTGTTTTCTTCGGGAAGCATCAAACGATGCAGCAGAATGGCTTATTTGGGGCTCGATGGTCATGCAACGGACGCTATGCTCTACCAAACTCGAGTATAGTTTCCGTAGAACCTCTGCCAATATCTAGCCATATACCTTAACTGACCGAAAAGGTAAACGAGGCCGTGCCATAAATCTGCTCCACATCAATTATGCCACAAGGAAAATGGCTTTATATGAGGGAAACACAATTCCCATACCAGAGAACACGAGGAGAGCTCTATATATATAAATCCAAATTCAAGCAATACCAGGCATGCAACTACCTTAAATGTAGTAAGATATACAAACATGCTGGTATATGAACGAATATTGTAACAAATCGATGGTTTGAAGTTGAACAAAAGTTAAGGAAATGCGCTTTTCCCAACTCGAAAAGTTTCATTTATTGAATTGAACTGTTCCCTCGTCCCTTTTATCGATTACTGAATTTTAAAGTGTAACATAAAACCACAAACGGTATGAATTTTCCATTCGTTGCAGATCAAAAGAAAATGGATCCGGGATTTCCAATTCCCAAGGTCGCTGAGTAATTGCCCCTCCCAAAATCATATCACATAGTTTTCCGGGAAAACAGACATTTTGATCAATAAATTCGTATTGATTTTTTTATTAATGCATTTCTTAAGAATAAAATCAACACGTCTAAAACTGGTTGCAGAAGGCATAATGCATAAATCCAGCAATTTTGTCGAGGTATTGATTGGAACCCCATTGGCAATCGATGACGCCCTGCCTCAATCTCAGAAATCCAGCAAAACTTCAACCTTTTTGGAGAACCGTATTTCTTATGCTGTAAGATGGTTGATGGAGCCAGAGGCTACCTTTGAAGATATTTTCACTCTGATGACTGTTTGTTTGGTTGTACTTCCTGGGATATCTTCGTCTTCGACTTCTTTTTGATTTTTTGGTTCGTCGTTAAGCTGTGGGAGATCTCTACATACATCTTCGTCATTTTAAGTAATTCAGAACACCGTTAGATTTCTTACCGATTTAA
This sequence comes from Chrysopilus asiliformis, assembly GCA_964034945.1. Classification (NCBI taxonomy): domain Eukaryota; kingdom Metazoa; phylum Arthropoda; class Insecta; order Diptera; family Rhagionidae; genus Chrysopilus; species Chrysopilus asiliformis. The sequence continues at coordinate 43,111,063 of OZ035960.1, read as the reverse complement.
TTCCAGTTAAGGAATGTACGGCAGATGAATACGTGCACTGCATTATTTCGACTTACTGAACCTGTTGCCATTAAGTACTAGTGGCTATACTGAAATCGCTGTCTTGAAGGTGCTTTAAAAGTGCAATATTTTCTCAAGCTCAGGAAGTGTAAGATTTTATATAGAATACTAAATTAATTGTATTATTTGTATTATTAGGGATTGTTTACACCTGACATTTTATTCTGCGAATTTTATTCTTCGACACTAAATTCATTATGCACAACTGTTTACACTACGACAAAAAATTCAGAAATTTATTCCTTTTTTTGCGCAGGTTAAAAAAATATAATTTTCAGATACCTTAAATCCGGAACCGACTTCGAAAAATTTCAAATCGATTTCTGTTTGTTTTGACGACCCTCGGATTAAGATATTGTGGCTTTATTATTTGCAAAAATTTTGTGTTCTTTTTAGACGTATTTGAAGATTTTTTCGTATTTTGAAGATTTTTTCGTATTTTGAAGATTTTTTCGTATTTTGAAGATTTTTCCATCCGCTTGATTATGAGTAGAGCGACTTTTCGGCCACTTTGCCACTGGGCCGTGTTCAGCTGCACCTGTATTTATAGTTGAAGAAGCTTTTTAAATGCTTCTAAACTTTAACATATTTTCCTAACAATCCTAAGAAATTTTTTTTCTTTTATTTAAAAATTCAGATACATTAAGTCAAACCAAAGAAGATTTTTGTATGATTCATATCTCAAAACCGATATTAAATTACAATATTCTGGTATAGTTCTTTAGTCATGTGCAAAGCGGCGAGACAGCATAAATATTTCATTTTATGGCACTAAAGTTAAGCTATTGCTCCAAAGAAATGTGTTCTTGCATAGAACATTAAGCAATTCTTGGAAATTCGAAAAATTAAAATGTTAAATTTTTATGATTAATGCAATAAGACTTTAGCGAGTGATAGACTTTAGTTAAGATAAATGGAGTCGCATTAAATTAGTGAATTACGACCATTTTTTTAAAAAAAATTAATAAATCGATGGCTACGGAGACGAGTTTTTCTAATAAAATTAATGCAGTGAAAGGTCATTGGATTAAGAAATTTTATTTTTTTAATGTCGAGCATTTTTGTTGCCGCTCTCCTCTAACGTTCACGTTTTCTTCACTATGTCATGTGAGACTTTTCATTGCGTTGCATAAATTTATGTTTCTTGGGCACACGTTGATGTCGCCCGTGGTTCTGGGAATTTATTGGGAGAAATTTGGGCAGAATCATAGATCAAAAGGCATTTGATGGGGAGCATCATCGTTTGATGGAGGAAATATACGACCAAACTTAGCTGAGTTAATGCTCGGTATTGAAAATACGCTGGCTGTTGGTTAGTGCATTAACTTTAATAAAGTAATTGCGTAATTATATGTTTTACTCTGAAGTTAATTGGCTGTAAACGAGTTAATTAAGCCCAAGCCATTGATAATAAAAGTGGCTGTTTCGGTGGCTCCCTTACGAGCATAATTCGCATAAAACGAAATCGCAAATCCCTACTGGGCTCTCCGTTGACTTCATTTATGAAGTGAAAGAAGGCCTTTATGTGTTGACTTTTGTGACTTTGTTTAGATGGATATGAATGGTGGACGGTTTATCAAACACAACTCGCCAATTTAATCATACATAAATTCACCAAATGGATTAAGCTTCATATGCGTAAGAATTGTATTTCATTCATTATTATATGAGATACTCTGACATTTACGTAAAACCATAAAGTATAGTACATCACATTCTATCAGAACATTCATTAAATTAAAATTTTCTAATGTTTTTTAGGTGTTGCAAAGTACGTTACTAGCTTTGATAAATGCTGCTAAAATCTTAACTCTCGTGTGGGATAAAAGCTTTCAGCAAATTTCAAACATTTCTTAATTGAAAAGTTAATTTTTTTAATTTAAAGGGTGATTGGAAGTAGAAAGGAGAAAATTAGGATGCCTCATTTTATGGACAGCCTGCTAGTAAATAAAAAAAGTAAAAAAAAAACGAACCAAATTTACAGTATTTTACGACATGACGGCCATTTAGGCGTTGTCATTTTTTATATCTAATGTACCCGCTGTATATTCAAAAAAAACTAAAAAAAAAATAAACAAATGAAAAAAAAAATTAAAAATTGGTGTGGAAAAATATAGGGTCGGGTAGGATGAAGTGGTCTGTAGGGTGAAGTGGTCCACCTTATCAATATCATATTTCGTGTTTTCAAGTTTTTTTATGAGTTATTTTGAATGTTTCAAATCGTGGCCGAGAATCGCTGCGAAGCTGAATTAGAGAAGCAGAAAAAGCCGCCGGAAAACGACGCTTAAAAAGTACACCGAAGAGACCAACACTAAAACAGACCAAACGCTCATTTGTTACTTTCGAATAAACCATATTTTCGATAAAAATTTTGTGGGTGGACCACTTCTCCCTACCATTTTGAAAAAAATCGAAAAATCAAAGTTTTCGATAAATGCCTAAAAATTAAATTTAATGTCAAAAAGTTGGCATTCTGTGATTGCAGAAAGTTAGCTTAGGTCTATCTTATCATGCGATTTGACTATCTTATCATGCAAAAATTCCAATTTTTGACCATTTTATGGCCAATAATAAAAACATGGACCAGTTCACCCTACCTGACCCTACTTAAAAGAAAATCATGTGTATAAAAATTTGTTATTGCTCCAGATATAACACAATAATATTGCAAATGAGTATAATGAAATGAAGAACTAAAGGTAAAACAATTCCAGGTTAATTTCACTGAATCTCATCAAATCGAACAATAAACGTGTCACATAGATAAGTAAACTAGTTCAGCTGAAATTAGTCTATAGAAATGGAATGCTGCATTGAAGGTCGACAACATAAAACATAAAAACACAGAAATCACAACAATAAAGCATAGAAATACACAACACCGTTTCGATTAATATTTCCCAGTGTAGCTGCATTGCGAACTTTGTGTGATTCGAATTGTATTTCCAGAAAATGGAAGAAAACACGAAAAACGAATCGGAGAAAATGACACAAAAAATACAGACTCGTTAAAAGTGGATAGTGGATTTATGGCATTTAAAGAGTTTAAGGATGTCGGAAGTACTTTATGGCCGTTATCCACACAACTTATCCAAAAGGGCCATTCGTGGATTCTATTAAATGAACTTCGCAAAGCATAGCACTTGTCTTAACTCTATTGCTCGTACATAGAGTAATTACACATTTCAAGATGAAAGTTTGTCGTTTGAATACGTATTTTATATAATAATAGTTAAAAGTTGTGTTCTGCTATGAGAGGGGCGCAAAGAAAGTGAGCCGAAAGAGTGTTCTGAATCGATGATGGTACGAGCTGAAGTCACGTGAAAAGTTATAGTCGTTTATGATGAGGTAGTCGACCTAGATTAGAAAGTACTTTATACACCATAACAAGTCCTGTAGTCAGTCAGTTTAGCTTCAAAGCTTAAAACATGAAAAACGTCTTGATAAAAAAACATGGGAGCGACGATCGGAGGAGATTATTTTCAACTTTATCGCCTGGCATGTGAGAAGTGTAGATAAGGAAAACTTCTTTGCTTAAGACACTGTACAAGGACCTGTCTCTTTTATAGGCAATAAACATTCTTTTGTCACTTCCCCGACATCCTCATACTCCTATCATTTTTCCCCATTTCCTTGGTCGATTTTGTTAGATGACTTTCTTGATTTCTAAAGAGCCGCATCTTACATTTCAGCTTATCCGAATTTGAAGTACTTTACACTTGATTTAACTTTCTTAAGGTGTCATTGACGAAGTGATTTAAGAAATCCATCATCAATTGAAAATATTTGCAAACTTTTCGACTTCCGTGTTGAATGGTTCTCCTGGTGAAATACAGATATAACTTGGAAAAGTCCAATTGCTTAAAAATTGTTCTTTTGATGTGAACTTTTTTATTTCATTGTAGAATTCATCAAAATCGTAATAACCAGTGTATTTCGTTCTGCACATTCCTGCTGCCATACGAATGACATCACTTATATGTATTTCAGATATTTGTCATAGATTTGTGATTTTACTACGTTGGGTGCAAAATAAATACGTCGTTAGTGAATCGTCTCGAAAATAGAATTTTTCAAACCTCCAACTATGATGCGATTTATGCAAAATAGCACTTTGCCATTCGCTGAATTGTAAATTGACTCCAATTTAGTATTTCGGTGACATCGGAATGGTGCATAGATGAAAAACACCACTTTACGATTCAATTTAAAAATTTGAATATAAATTTGATTTTAACTAATTGGATTTCATTTAATGTTTTGTAACTGCGACAGACATGGAAGTTACCATGACCATATCAAATTATTACAAGTTTTATGTTCCCATAGGCGAAAAACAGACGTTGTTGGGAACATAATTTTTATTTAATTAAAAATTTGAATATTTTTCAAAACATGAAGTGAGATGGAGATGTAAGATTTTTTGGCATACCTACAATATTCAATATCGATTTTCTATTTAAAGAAAAACAAGGATTCCATAAAAGTAATTTCCCTTCAATTGAATAATCAAAAGCGAAATAAATACAAAAAACACGTGGAGTTATAGAAAAATTGGAAAAATACATGTGACAGGCTATTTTTTAAATATTCCATTATGCCGAAAAATAACGTAAACAATCATAAGAATAGCATTGCCAGGCAGGAATCATCAAATACAATCGGAAAACATAACAAAAGCTATAATTGCCAATCTGGCAATTATTGAAAACCCTGATGGTGATTTAAGTGAACAGCGAACTGTTGCATCAAAATTCCACTTTGAAGTCAAACTTTTCAATAAGATTTTTTAAAATTTGTTTCAATCGGATTTTGATGTATGGAAGTTTTATGTAGAATCATATCCTAAATAACTTTTGTCTTTGCACTTTTTTGATAAAATGTACCGTGTTTGAGATATTCGCAAAAAACGTTTTCGTTCGGATGGGGGGTACTCCCCCCACCCCTCTAACGGTATTTTTTTTTGCCCATTAACGGAATTAGCTTTGCATTTTACGAAAAATGAATCAGCGTAAAATTTCAAGTCTCTAGCTCAATCCGAACGCCCGTAATCCGCGCCACAAACGGACAGACAGACAAACGGACAGACAGACGGACCGACGGACAGACGGACAGACGGACAGACGGACAGACAGACGGATAGACAGACGGACGGACATGCAAAATTCAATTTTTTTTATCATTCTAAACACACATTTTTGTGTGTTATAACGGGACCTTGGCGTTACAAACGGTAAGGCAAATTTAATATACCCTTCGGTTTCACCATACGGGTATAAAAAATTCATGTGCTGTAAATAACAGCAGTTACAGAGTAAAGCAAATTTTTATCGAAAATCAAAAAAAAATCAATTAAAAATCGCCATTTCAAAAATACTACAACAAATATCAATAATTGTTGAGAATGAGGAAATGCAGAAATCTATTCAAGTTATGAGACTTCTTAAATTTTATTGTCAACTTTAATGGCTCTCAAATTAAACTTGATTGGCAAAGTTGTCTTAATTTGTGTGTCCCAAATTCCGATTAATCTAAAAAATGGAACTCAGTATAAGTGCTTTTGTGTAGATTTGCAACATCATACTAAAATTCCAAGTCGATAATTACTGGGTTGTTGAAGGGCAACATGTAGTACTACTAGCAACTTAATTAAAATCATAAGGGAAATGGCAAATATTTTCTATGGTCCTTTTAGTGTGCTATTTGGTTAATCTTTCTCAATGGACACTAAAATACTTTTTTTTCTTTACAAAAAAAAAAAGAATTGTGGGACAATTTGAATTTTTTTTTCCATTTTATGAAGTAACTTTTACAGTTTATGGGGTAATTTTCTATTTACTACTTACTGTACGTTAGATTCATGATAGAAATTTAATGGTGCGGTCTGAATCGATTTAATGGCATGTCATAAAATATTAAGGAATAAGAATAAAAAACGTACATAAAACATATTTCCCTATTGGTGTGGATTTCTTTAAGTGTCACCTATTATACGGTTTCATATGAATAGCAAAATCTAGGCCTCCTTCTTACAGTAAGTAATTTTGAACACATTTTGTTGGAAAAGGCCTTTCGGCTCGAAAGGTTGATTCTTTATTTGGTTCCGACATATTTCAACTGCGGATGTCCCTCCCAAGAATTCACCCCTGTCCATGAATCTCTGGGTCTGGGTCGGGATTTAAATATGGGCTGACTGAATGAATGTCTTGAGTTGAGTTTAAATCGAAATAAGCATATAAATTCCATTTGAGTGTTGTATTTGCCGAAAATCCCCGCATGAGGCAGTTAGTCGCATGTATGCCGAAATTCATGGATGTGAGGTTATGTTGTAGGGATATCGCATTATTTTGTAAATTTGTGTTTACAATTTTTTTTTGTGCTTTTTCTTTGATGGAGGGAACGTGCTCCAAGCAAGATGTTGGTTTTTCGTCAAACGTCAACAAGGGCCCAATTCAAGTGTAAACAGAGTTTTTGGTAATCGTTCTCGATGACTTTTTTTCTCTCCTCTTCACTTTTTTTTATTTATTCAGATTGTCAACAGAAAGAAGAAAAAAAAATCTTTTTGCTCCATGATTTGTCATGAATGTGGAACAACAATTTACATAAAAAAAAACTTCAATTTCTAACGAGCGTATATGGGGTACATACTCGAATAAGATTTTCAAGTACTATACTTTAAGTTATAACAAAGTTTTGTGAAATTCAGTTTCATTTTAACGTTTTGGCCCAGGAGCTCCTTTTTGTACAGTTCATGGTCAATTACATAAATGGTCGATTAAGTTGAACGACTTGATTTAATTAGCTTAAGATGCTAATGGCAACATCAACACAATGAAGAGATTCTTGACCTTTTTTGGGGTTTTTCAAGTGTCAATCAATTAGTAAAATTAGCAAAATGATATCATACACAATTCCGAGTATATGGAAGTGTTTTCTGGGCTTAATTTATGATTGTTTATTCTTAAAAACCTCATTCAATTACTGCAATTGGACTTTGAAAAATAAAATATTAGCAAATTGGTGTGCATACGATGTAGACATTTTTAAAAAGAAAGACTCCAATAAAATATAGTTTTCGAAATTATGAATTTTGATACTATAGTGAACGTCTCCTAAATAAGTTTCGTATTGCATTATAATTCGCATAACCGAAAATATTGCATATCCATACTTTCAAATGGCATCGGATACTCAAACTAAAATTCAAGCTAATCTAATACAAATAAAATTCAAGCTTTGGCACGCATGCAGAATGATCCTAAAGTGGCGTACAAACAGTATTGGAGCTGGCAACGACTTACGTATTCAGTACTTGGTTTTTATACCCGTATGGTGAAACCAAAGGGTATATTAGATTTGCCTTACCGTTTGTAACGCCAAGATCCCGTTATCACACACAAAAATTAGTTACACAAGTGTGTTTAGAATGATAAAAATAATTAATTTTTGCATGTTTGTCCGTCCGTCCGTCAGTGGCGCGGATTCCGGGCGCACGGATTGAGCTAGAGACTTGAAATTTTACGCAGATTCGTTTTTTGTAAAATACAAGGCCAAGTTCGTTCATGAGCAAAAATGGACCATTAGGGGGGTACCTCCCATACGAACGAAAACGATTTTTGCGAATATCTCAAAAACGGTGCATCTTATCAAAAAAGTCCAAGAACAAAAGTTATTTAGGTTATGATTCTACATAAAACTCCCATACATCAAAATACGATTGGAATGAATTTAAAAAAATCTCATTGGAAAGTTTGACTTCAAAGTGAAATTTTGATACAACTGTTCGCCGTCAATCACCATACGGTTTTTCAATAATTGCCAGCAATTATAGCCTTTGTTATGTTTTCTACTTAAATTTACTTCGATTTTAAAAACTCAAATCGCCACTTGGACACCATTCTACATTTTTGCCAACGCGATGCGAGCTTGCACTAAAGTGCCACCGCGGTCGACTTCTTGGCCAATCCGGGCTTATAGTTATTGTACAAATTATGACATTCTCAGGTATAAGTGCTCCTCGGAGATAATCATTGACTAAAAATTTAAAATATTGTATATCTTTTTGAACATGTTTTACTTAAATATGCAAATGATGGTAAACAGAATATTCCAAAACTGAATTATCATGATTTTCTCTTTAGCTGTTTGCCAAGGATGCTAAATCGATAAGTTAACAATCCGTGTACACAGTAAACCACCCACCTTAGTAAAGATATCATTACGAGAGCAATATTTATCCCCGCACTCAAAGATAGCCCCACATCAGGATCATATCTTTAGCACCAGTTGTTTAATGTTGAATGGTTTACTTGAAGGATAAATGAAATATCGAATAAATGAATAAATGAATGAAATCTTCCCGATATTATGAAAGTTATGTATAAAAGATGTGAATCTAGAGGAGTATTTACCTGCCCTAGCCATCTGAAATGAATCGCAGGTGGAAAAAAAATACTTTCAATATCTCACCGCTTGAGAGTAATTCATCATAATTAAAGTCACAGACTGTCATTAAATTTGCCAGGGCAAAAAAAAAATTTTTTATAACTGTAAGATAATTCCATTCGTATTTATTTTATCATTTCATGCATTTCAGAAATTTGTGAGAAATCAATAAATACTAAATAGAATTCCGTCATCATCGTTGACGAAAGAATAACCTGTAATTATTGATTTTTTTTTTGTGTTCTTATTTCCTTTTCGTCACATTTTCATTGATTTTCCTTTTAATTTATCACCTCGTTTCGGAGTTTATGATGTCAACGGATTATGTAAGGTGTCGTGAGAGCATAAATGTGCGAAAAATACATAAAGTTTTCTTATTATAATAATAGAGTGGAAATGGATGTTTGACATAGAACGGAAGAAATTTTAATAGATGAATATGTAATGGATTTTTTCAACAGTTTATTTATAAACGAAAAGTTGTTTAGTAAATTGTGGTGATATCCATATGTGAAAATTTTCAAACTACGATTATTGGTTGACAAATTCTGAATTGCAAACATTTATCGCTGGAAACTTACAAAGCGCCTTTTTATATTCTATGTGATATATTATATAGTAGTATATTAGATTTAGTATAACGTCTGTAACGCATCGAACCAATCGTTGGACACAAAACAAAATACATTCAGGTCGAATTGAGAACCTTTTCCTTTTTGGAAGTCGGTTAAAAATGAACTACACCAGAGTATTGAAGATTGCAACATATTTTGATTTCCGCATGTCCATCTGTTTGTCCGTCTGTCCGTCTGTCTGTCTACCTGCCCGTGAACGCCATAATTTTTGAAAGGATTGAACTAGAGACTTGAAACTTTTTACAATTGCGTTTCTGGTAAATAGCAAAGTTAAGTTCTTGAACGGGCAAAATCGGCCCACTCCTCCCCACGAAAAAGTTTTTTATAATTTTTTCTCCAAAAATGTGAGTTGTATTGACAATTTATAAACGTAAAATGTGTTTAGAATATGATTTTACATAACTTGACTATACACCAAAAAACGAGTTGGACCACTCCTTCCTCCCTCTCTTCTACAAATGGATTTTTTTCATAAAAATTTTGTCTGTCCTCATCCATATAATTAAATTATAGGAAATGAAATTTTCTACATTTTTGGCTTTTACTGTTTATACATATCTCCAAAGGTGTCGCTCCACATGAGAGTAAATACGCGAGTAACTCTCAAAACTCTCGAGAGTTACTCGCAGGAGGTTGTCCATATGAGAGTTGATTTCGGCGATTTTTCTCTTTTCAAGACCAATATTTTGATTTTTTTGATATCTTGCTTTGGCGAGTTCTCGAGAGCTACTAGCGAAATTCAAACGCCGTTCTTATCTGGCGAGCAACTCCCCGAGAGTTCAGTGGATGCGTGTCGACTAGAGAGTAGAATCACTTTTGACAGCTCGCAGAAACTAGCTCGCAGAAACTAGCTCGCAGAAACTAGCTCGCAGAAACTAGCTCGCGAGTTTTTGCGAGTTTCTGCGAGCGACTCTCAGAGACGTGTCCATTTGCGAGTAGCTGCTATCGAGAGGTTCTCGCTGGCATTTACTCTCTCAAGATATTTCAAAATAATTAAGTTTTTTGAAAATTTCTCGGAAACTATGCTCTATTATAAAAAAATACATATAAGGAAATTCAATGGATATAACATTTCCTGCATTTTTTCCTTTAAAGGTTTTTACGTGCCTTTAACGGTTCTTGAAAAATTATGTTTTACATATTTTTTCCGAAACTAAATATTACAGAGGAAAGTTTTGTGTTCATCACAACCGATATTGTTTTTACATCAAATTACAAAATTACAAAGCGACTTAATGTACATAAACTACAAACAAATCGAATATTTATATGAAAATGTTTTTAGTCCGTTCAATTTTCGCCTCCCAAATACCACTTATTGCACCAATATTAAATATTAATAAATCTTGAAAAACTTTAAACTCAGTAAATTGATTTTGTAACATTAAATTTAGTAATTACCATTAAAAACCGGTATTTAATTATCTTCGGTTTTCCAAAATACCATTCCAACATAATTTACGATTTAATGGATTTTGAGAATTCATTTAGTAATCCATAAACGTAAACACATATTCAATTGAGTAACTTTTAACACCATAAAAGTGAAAACTTGGAAATATATTGCTAAAAATTATTTTTTGAATGTCAATGTTGCATATAAAACGAGTTTTGTTTTTCTTTTCTAGTTTTAGTGTTATTATTATACAAATTGAGCAACTTTACAACAAAATCAGTGAACAAGTTTCATGTAGTGCAAAGCAATCATCCACCCGACAAAGACATTGAAGTGGCCGTTAAACTTGAATTTGAAGCACATTTGGATGCAAACGATAGATCACATTTAACCTCGGAAATACATCAATGACATATTCGAACAGTCCATCAAGACAGTATGAATGAAGCTCCTTCAATTTTAGCTATGATGGTCATTGAGGCACCATTAGAGCCAAAAAAAAATAGAATAAAATAAACCTAAGAAGCTAACAAAGGAATAAAGTTAGTCTTCTACATTCTACAAAGTCTGTAGAGACACTTGCCGATGGAGTGACAGTGGAGATGATTTGCGAGTTCGATAATAGCATCTGCAAAAGTACAAGAGACACTCATTCGACTGGACATAATCCGAGAACTGAATGGTCAGAGTTATCAAAGTATTATACTAGGTACATTTTAGCTTTTGTTTCTTTTTTATACATCAAATCTAGATATAGAAATCCTTATACAAGTGATATCAACATAGCAAAATAAATAGATGTGTAGCCACTTTTCGTTTTTCTTCTTTGTGTTGAATACCTCACGTATATTTGCTCCTTCTCATAACAATAGCCCGAGGTATAGGAAATGTCTGGCCAAAAGCAAAAATACATTTTAGCTGGGAAAATATTGAGGTAAAGAAAAAGCACTAAAAATCCACAATTGATGGCATAAAAGGAAATGTCTTCATAACTTCCAATTTCACCATTTTCTATTTTTGTTCTCCTTATTCCTGGCTTATGTTATAGGAGTAGAATATTCGGTTTCAGCTTCCCTGGTTAAAAGTTCTACCTCAACCATTTCATGCCTGACTTTTTCCCTGCAGTTAGAAAACAATTTTTTTTGGTCCTAGAGATTAGAAATTTTCACTTTTGTATGAAAATCTGTAAAAAAAGTTGCTTATAAGCAACATCGGGCATGCACTGTTAAAAAAGAGCATTATTTAAGCTCATTTTTTTCATTATTTTTTTTTGAGAATTATAGCTCCGTTTTTAAAGCCAGGATTTTCCATAAAAAAATTTAGTTCTCAAACAGTTGAGCACAAAAAAAAAATTCCAAAGGATTTTTTGTCAGTAAAGAAGAATAATAAAATGAAAATTTCACATATTAATATTTTCTCTACCATTTACAACTCATAGAACTAATTTTAGAAGAAACAAATGAAGAAATGAGTGTGCTTAGAATAACAAAAAACATTTATTTAAGCATTTCCATCAATCCCCGGCGCACATGATAACTCGCGAAGAAATTAATTGGAATAAACTAGAGGCTGTCTTGACCACTTCGCGGTTCAATCAGCCCCCATTGGTCTGCCTCATCATTCATTTAGGGTTAGGCCTACGACCTCGAGCCAACAGTAGAAATCTACTGGTAAAAATGTGATAAAAATGTGATAAAAATGCTTGACCGGTTCAGAAGATACGGTAATTGAGGAGGGATTCCAGGGGACGGAGTGGAAACATTTTAGTGAGAAAGAAATTTGTTTGAAGCAACACCTATTCAATGGTGAAACTAATGTCAAACTTTCTTCCGCGATCAGAGAAATAACAAGGAATGGGTTTGGACGGCAGAAAAAGGGTTTTTTTAAAAAAAAAAAAAACAAGAAAACCGCAACACTAGCTATCAGGAAAGAGGTCTCGATTGAGAAAAGGGAGGTCACTAAAATATCCTATTTTTTATTCTTCGAAAAAAATCTATCTGTGGACCAGCCCAGTCAAAAAAATGTGCAACCAAAAACAATGTTTCAATTGGGGTTTCCGAAGGAGTCAGAGTCGAAGCCGGAGTTGGATATTTTAAAATTTCAGGAGTCGGAGTCGATCTAGCGACTCCACAGCCCTGGTCATTTGATGACTATTCCCATATATAGTATGACCACACGTCCAGGAATTGCCAGAACAGCCCCTGATTAGGCTTGTTGTCTCGGCGTCCCGGAAACTAAATTTTTATCCCGGATTTTTCAAATAGACTAATTTTTCAAACTCTAGAAAAACCGATCGCTGAATATGCACAACGTACTTTATTTCGGCTGGTGGTTGAGAATCATATAGTACTATCACAGAGCTTTTATAAGAACAGAGGTTCAAATCATATTGAGCAGCAAAAATATGGCGTGAAATTTGGGAATTTATCATTAGCTCGAAAGCTTTACGAAAGCTTTTTTCTGCTTGTGCTAATGATAAATTCCCAAATTTCACGCCATATTTTTGCTGCTCAATATGATTTGAACCTCTGTTCTTATAAAAGCTCTGTGGTACTAGTATATTAAATTTAGTATATCGTTTGTAACGCATCGAACCAATTGTCGGACAGAAAAATGAACTACACCAGGGTATTTCGGATGAAAAGATTTTGATTCCCGCATGGTCGTCCGTCCGTCCATCCGCCCGAGAACACTATAATTTTCTAAAGGATTAACCTAAAGGCTTGAAAATTTTTATAACTGCATGTTTCGTAAATAGCAAGTTTTCGATAGGTTAAGTTCTCGAACGGGTAAAATCGGACCATTTCTTCCCCATCCCCCACCCAAACGAAACCTTCGCAATTTTCTCGAAAACGGTTAATCACATCGAAACATTTATAAAGACAAAATGTCTTTAGAATATTATATCACATAACTCTTCCATATATCAAAGTTTAACCACACCACTCCTTCTCCCTCTCCTACATAAATGGTCTTGTTTTAAACAAAAATATTGTCTGTATAGAGTATTTGAGATATTTTGAGAGTATTTGACAATCGGTCCTCATATAGAGTATTTGACGATTGGTCCCTGGCAATTGTAGTTTTTCTTGTATTTATAATTACTTTTTCTACAGGGTCATTGCTGATATATAATTTAATTGATTTGCAGTATCAGCTTATATCATGTTTTTCCATTTAAAATATCTTGTTTCATTGCATATGTTTAGGCGTTTACATAAAAGTTATGTTTGGAATTTGTGCCAAAAGTGTAACATGCCAAAAAATTATTATGCCTGAAAGTTGAACACTGCATTTACGATGAAAATGGGATGTTGAAAAGTATGAATGCGCCCATAAAATTTTGGTGCCCGACAACTTGGAGATTTGGTTCATTTCAAATTTTATGAGCCCGAGACCGCTGCACCAAATTACAATGCATAAAATCAACATAAAAACGACCTATTGACAAACCGTTTTCATAACAAACCCAAGTCGTGAAAATAATAACAAACAGAAGCGTAGGGGCTAGGGGGGAGACTATAGGTAAAATCAATGGTAGTGGCAGTTACATAAAAAGCAAATAACATACCGATGGGACATTTCGTGGCGGAGCGGAGCCATTCCAAGGACACACAGATAGTGACAACCAAACAACCATGATTACCAGCCAAATCTAGCTTCTCGTAAGACTAAAATTAAATCCTTTTCAACAAAAAAATCCTACACTGCCATGAAATCAGATATGAAAAACGTGCATTGGCAATTGTCCAATTTGCCAGAATGGGTCCAACGTGACAGTGACACATCAGGGATAAGCGGCGAGGAGACAGATAGGCGCCAAAAGGATTCGCTGTAGGGAGCCATATGTATATGGCTGATGCGGTGGCTATGCCAAGTGAATCCTTTTATTTTTTATGGTGCTTTGTTCGTTCAACAAAAGGACTTTCCCGATGAATGAGGAAAAATCGCTGCAACTTGGAAATCCCAAAAAAAAACGAAGAAAAACGAAAAATGATGAGTTATATGAAAAAAAAAATGAGAAATGGGAAGCTGGAGGCAAATGTTCTGAAAAACAAACGGAAAAGATGAACAAATACAAAAGGCAAATATTTTCTAAGAAGAAGAATATTTCACTGAGTGTTCGTCGTTGAAATTCATGACAGAATTTAAGAAACTATAAATAAAAAACCGCGGTGCCTTTGGGTCTCGCCCGATGCAAAACTCAAAATCAAAGAAAAAATGTAATCGGATAGCATAAAAGTGGAAAACTTTTCACTTTGGCGCGATTTTTATGCAGTAAGGAAGTTTGCTTCAGATGCCCTTTATGCTGTGGAATATCTTTGACCTTTCAAGTAGAATTTATGGCTGTACACTAACTCTGATTGAAAGAAATGAAAAAAATGTTGGCACAAGGACCAAGATTCAGATTCAGGACAAAGCCGAGCCAGATTAATCGCCAAGTGAAGATCAAGTTCGTGTTGTTTACCGCATAAAACCAAGATAAACGCGAGCCTCATCCGACTCCACTTCAATTCAACAGCCCCAAAGTACTGTTTGCCTGGATAGACGTCGACTTTGCTGTTGTGTCAGCAAAATTTTAGGTCAACCACCCCCACCAATCTACGATGGGGTGATTTTTTATGATGTGTTTGGATTTTGTTTATTTTTTTTCGCGTCTGAGCATTTTTCAATTTAGATTGAAATATATGGTGCGTAAAATTATGAAAGAATCAAAAAATAAATAAAAACAATTACAATTTTTTCGACCCTATTCCAGGCGAAAATTTCATAGGACTTCAGAGGAACTTTTATCAGGATTAGGGTTTTTGTTTGAAATGAAAAATATTTCATTCCGGTTCCTAGTTTTATTCTATATACGAAAAAAAATCATTGAGAATCGGAATTAAATTTGAGATCCTTGAAGCCTCGAGCGATCTATTTTAGAGTATAACTATGATTCTCAGAAAAAATTATCGAATTTTTATTTTCAAATTATCGACGTAACCCCACGACTCCATTAGACTCTTTTCCAGATTGGATTTAAATCCAATCACGAAAAAGTCTAATGGAGACTCAAAAAATCTTGCATCATGATTTAAATCTCCTTACTGTCATGATTTTTTCGGCTGCTGAAAAGTAGGATTTTTTTTTGACATTTGTTCAGTCAAATTGGCTGATTTCTAGTTGGCTGCCCTGATTACCTCCTGGTTGACATTTCTAAGTACGCTATGGAGACACAATAAAAATGAAAAATCATGACTGAAAATGCCCACGCGCTGATTTTTTTATTCGCCAAAATATGGAGTGGGGGAAAAATCATGATTCTAAAAAGTCTAATGGAGTCGTGGGGTAAGACTTTTTTTGAAGCATTCAGAATATTGTTTTCTTTTACAAAAAAGCTTGGAAAAGTTCAAAAAACTTACAAAGTGTAGTGTAATAGGCTAAGTTTGAACTACTGTTTGATAACTAATTTTAAGTAGGCAAGAAAAAAAAGAAAGTTTTTAGTCTCATTATTCGCACTTAAGATTTTCAAGTAAAAAACCTTGAATAAATTAGTCTATTATAAAAGGATATCCTGAAATATAACCCTAGTTGGCTGAAAGGCAAAATAATAAATTATAGAACAAAAATTATGTTCTGTCAGTTATTTTATTATTCAAACATTTTTTAAAAACAAACCGTTTTTTTTCCGGAAAAAAGAAACAAAACACTGGATCTTTTAGCAATTTGGGATATTGAGTTTTAGCTAAAGATGATAACATAAGAAATCATATCAATATTATAAAGGAAAGTAGCTTTTTTGTGACCGGGTGTCTCAAAAGCGAGAGAACCGATTTTAATGAAACTTTACACTTAGGTTCAGAGTATATTTGAGGTGGTAAAGGCTATGTTGTTTTCCCATTCCTTCTTACCCTCTCTCTAGTTATCTCTTGAACCGCTAAACTGATTTGTATCCAGTTTCCACTACTAGAAGGGTAAGGCCTCAGGAAAAATTTTCGCCAAATTATATCCACTCCCTCTCCCCTCTGTAAATCCCTCCCCTGCTATTTCCTGCAATTCTGAAGAGATTTGGAACCGATTTTTACTATGACTGAGGTAATCTTTCAGGGAGAAATTTAGCCCACTGAAATCTACCCGACCCAGTCCAAAGGCCGAGTAAGTGGGATTCACGGCAAGGGGATGGCCCCTAGTATTATCTATTTTGAAATTCTTTTGTGTGTAATAATTTTACTGCGCAGTCTCTATTGGGAATAAATAATGCCTTCCTTCATGCGCTGCCGTTGAAATTTCTAGTGTAGACCTCTTTTCGAGGATTTTTTTTAGTTTCGGACAGGCATCAATGGAAACATCGCGGTAGAAATTTGTAAAGACAAAAATTTGACAGAAGGTACAAATGATAGCCAAAAAGTGAAGTGAAATGTTAACTAAAAAAGCCATTTATGTGAACAGCGGTGGTTTTAGGCAAAACCATTTTTGCTCCGAAAATCTGCGAAGAATCGAGAAGCGATTTTAAAGCAAAGCTCAGTAACCGTAAGCAATTTATTTTTCGATTTTAATTCTCCAAGCAGTTTCGTTAGCTTTTTTTTTTTGTTTTCATGAAAATAATGTTCGGAGTGAGCTTTTATAAGGAAATACCTAAGCTTAAACGTTATATAATGGTTCACAACTCCATAATTCCAAATAATACTCCTTTGACAGGTCTTGCATTTGTAAAGCAAAAAACGTTTCTCAAAGAATTTCACAATTTAGAATTTTCCCAAGAGGAATATTCCCCTTTTGAATGCAATAAATCATAATTGCTTAGCAGTTTTATTTTCTCTTCTGTGCAATATTCATTTGGATGCACACAGCGACTGCCATTTATTGGTTGGAAAAATATCATAAATGGAAAATAACAGAACCAACCATATAAATACATACCCAAGCCAATTTCGGATCATAGTAAAATATTACAAATGGACTTACAGAAGTTCAAATACATATTTTCCCATGGAAGAACAACTCAAGGGAAATTTCATGAACTTTTGAAATTTATGCGAGAAAAGCACAGAAAAATGATTGTAGAACAGTAAAATATATAGAGCCAAATATGAAAAGACGTAACATTCACTTCGAATAAATGTAGAACGATTTATTTTGCATATAGACTTTGATTTGCGTACCGAATTCCGTTTATGGCTGGTGGTTTTCATCTTTGATGAACAAGTAGGTATTATTTTCAATGCAAATTGCCTTGATTTACTTTCTAGAAATAATGAAATTTTCAATTTTACTCACATTCGTTGATAGTTGGCTTGACAAACTCATAACTTGTTCCCTGGCATCGGTCAATTCGCGCTTCAATCGGCGCACCTCATTCGCTTGACGTTCTTCAGCAGAACCATATAAGGAACTTCCACCGGATAGCAGAGATGCAGCACTTCCATGAACTGGAAATTGAAAATGTTATAAATTTTAGGACTATCATCAGCACTGAAATAAGGATGTCAAATTGTCTTACCTTCGTCATTCTTCTTCGGGTACGTTAAACGATGACAGCCACCCATGTTCGATGGCATGCCATGCGTTGGTGATAAGGGACCACCAAATCCTCGTGTGGGGGGAGTTGGAGATGTTGGTTGACTCCATGCCACCACTCCAGGATTTCCATTGCCGTTTGGCGGAATTGTGCCAACAGGTAGGCAATAGTACGGCTCAATTTCAACATCTGGTCCCCGACTCAACATCGAAGGGTACATCTTCTCCGATTTTGTCGATCTGTAACCAGATTTTACGTCCCTATCATTGAATTATTGAATAAAATCTGTTTATTTTATGTGCCACAAAACGAAATTTTTTTCAATTATGTGAAATAATTTTAAAAAAAAATACACTGAAAGCAGAAAAAATTGCCCCCATAGCCAAGCTTTGAAACTATAAAGACCTTTTTTTACGGTACAACATAAATTATGAAGTCTTTATTTTTGAACAAAAAGAATAGTTTAAGCCTCAACACATATTTACAAAAACAGTGTTTTAGTACAATACAAAATTGAAATTAAAACCTAATTACAGTATCTACAAATTTAACAAATTAATTAGTATTGGAATTGTTGAAAGCAAAACACGTGAAAAAATTATGTTGTTATTTTGGAATGTGAAACAACTTTTGTCTTTGTAAAATATACTACTTTTAAATTTAACTACTTTTAAATTTAATGCAAAGTTGCAGGAACTGCGATTTGAATTGTTTTCCATCCACATAATCCTTCTTTAATTTCAACGTTAAAGTTTTTGATCGGTCAAAAACTTTGAATATCATCGATCCTGTTTTCCGATATCTCTCGTGGTTTTCGAGAAAAATTTGAAAAATCGGAAAAAAAAACTTTTTTCTAAAAACCACTCAACCGATTGAAGTTAAAATTTTGAAAAACGGCCTAGAGACAAGAAAAAAAACATTGTTTTTCTTACAAATAAGGTATTCTTGATACATGGTCCGAAATTTTCCTCCCGCATAAGTATATCTTCCATTTGTACTTTTAAGAAGACTATAGCTTTATATCTAGGGCGACCATTTTTTTTGTGTTGCAGATTACCGATGAAAAGGGAAGGAATTGTGAGGAAATTTTCAATACTTCAAAATTAATCTTGTACATTTTGAAGCCCGAAGATTGAAACAAAGATTTGTGATTATAAAAAAATGTGTTATGGGTGTTTTATGATCTCAAGATTGCGCCGCCGGCAAAATTTTTAAAAACCGAACACAAATTTTTTTTTAGTGAAATGTAATTTCTGAGGAAATTGCGCCGCAGGAGTAAGTTCTTGGGCTTCAATGTTAATTCTTTTAGTGATTAAGAAATCACAACACCAGAATGCATAATTCCAGGGCAAAAGTTTAGTATCAGCCACGCCGCGCCGTGACAACCAATCCCGGCTTGACAAATATGGTCACCCTATTTGAGGCGTTAAAAGCTAGAGTGGACCAAGCCACATAATCGAGTTTTTGAAGCTTTTCCACTTTTGTACTATTATTGACTGTAAATTTTTGGAAAAAAAAATTTCTGTAGATTTTATTACTCAATGTTGAAATGTTCTTTTGTGCATCCAAACATTTTTATCTAAAAACTCACTCGCAATAGTGATTCAAACACGAAAAAATTCACGATTTCGACATGTGGGTTGGTCCACTCTAGCTTTTAACGCCTCATTTATTCCCGATCTTCGAACGGGAATTACTGGTTTTTGGACGAAATATCATTTTATGTGATTCAGTATCCTCAAATATGATGGCATTTTTAATAATTCACTCTAATTGCCAATTAGTAATTGGGCAATTTGGGTGATAAAATTGTGCTATTATCGACAAACTCACAGAAAAATTACATGTCTGATTGGGAAAGCTGTGATAGAGTGACGCATTTGCATTTTGATGTGTGGAAAAGTTATGTAAAATCGCATTTTTTGTCTTCATTATTTTTTTTTTTGATATGACGCGCTGATTGGAAAAAATTGTGAAAAATCTTTCAGTTTGTACGGAAACGTACAACCAAAATGACTTATAGCCTATTTTTACACTTGGCTTAGCGGTAAAGTTTTATAAAATCCTGTGCAGCCATTCTTGATTTTACTGGTGACAGGCTGGAAATGAATTTTTGATATACATATATCGTCTTAAAATATTATAAAACATAAAAAAAACTTAAAATTGCCGCGTTTGAAAAAACAAACAGATACACACTGCTATTTTTATTTATGAAGATATAACATATATAGAGATAGATATATGAACAATAATGAGATGATTTTATTTCATATTTTATTCATGGAAAATAATTTTTTAATATTGCAGGCTGCCTTTTCTACACGGTAAAAAATGTTGGACTAAATTTTCATCAAAATTGGATCACACTGAACCTATATTTAATCCAATGCAGAATTCTAACATAATAGGTCTGTTCGATATGAGTCCTGGACTTACTCCGAACTTACTCCGAACTTACTCTTGCTTTTAGCTGGAGTAAACTTTTGAGAGCTGATATTTGTCAGACATAACCTCTCTTTTACAGTGTTTGGAAGAAGAAATGCAACATCATAAATTATTTCCAATATATATTCTTGAGTAGTTTCGGGTTTTATTTATTATATTTGTTATATTTTATAATCTATAATTATAAACTCATAATATAGAGTTAGTGATTTACTCTGAACTTACTCCAAGTTGTTCGATAAAAACAAATTCAGAGTAAGAAAATGCGCCATTTTGTGGAGTAAAGGAAAAATACTCGGAGTAAGTCCAGGACTTATATCGAACAGACCTAATAGTATGGATTAGACATTTTTAATTTTTATACCCGTATGGTGAAACCAAAGGGTATATTAACTTTGCCTTACCGTTTGTAACGCCAAGATCCCGTCATCACACACAAAAATGAATTATACCAGTGTGTTTAGCATCTCCGTCCGTCCGTCTGTCCGTCCGTCTGTCCGTCCGTCCGTGCGTCCGTCCGTCCGTCCGTCCGTCTGTACATCTGTGGCGCGGATTGCGGGCGCATGGATTGAGCTAGAAACTTGAAATTTTGCGCAGATCCGTTTTTCGTAAAATGCGAGGCTAAGTTCGTTAATGGGCAAAAATGGACCATTAGGGGGGGTACCCCCCATAGGAACGAAAATGTTTTTCGCGAATATCTCAAAAACTGTGCATCCTATCAAAAAAGTGCAATAACAAAAGTTATTTGGAATATGATTCTACATAAAACTCCCATATATCAAAATCCGATTGGAAGAAGTTTTAAAAAAATCTTATTGGAAAATTTGAATTCAAATGAAATTTTGATACGCCGTTCAATTAAATCACCATACGGGTTTTCAATAATTGCCAGATTGGCAATTATATCTTTTGTTATGTTTTTTTATTCAATTCAGTATTAACGTCTGAAATTTTCATTTAATTGTAGACATTAATATTAATAGTAGGTATTTAAGTTTACTTAAAATTTGAAGTCAAACACTAGTAAAATATTTTCAATAATTCGCATGTATTAAATTCTAATCCAAAATTGTATTAAGATTTCGTCAATATAATTTCTTGATTGAAAAATATCCAGAATTTTTTGCCGTGTAGATATCCAAACTCAAAAAATACATGTAAAAACACCTGTAATGTAATTAATATAAAATCAAGAGTGCAAATTTGCGAAACTTTAAAACATTTCGTAGAAAAATGGTAATGATCTGCAATTTTCCATTTATGTTAATCAATTTGTCGATAATTTCTTTTTTTCCAAAGTTACTAATAGTTTCCCATCACGGCATTTCATAATACAAATTTTCAAACAATTCCGCAAATAATGTTAACCAGCTTACATGGTGTTAAGTGAGCAAGCAAAGGGTGGTCGCTGGAATTCTGCTATTAATCTCTTCATTTGGAAAACTGTCAACAGAACCAATTTCTGAACTGTCGCCGCCACACATGCAAGCTATCACGAAAATTTCAAAATTAATGTGCCGTCAATTTAAACATCGGAACAATGCACACACACAACATATCCCACCCACGATGTTATGTGAATGGTGAACTCCTCCATGGGGGGCTAAGTGAGCTTAAAGCTTACTGCATACCACAATCCTACCAAATTCTGTCGAAATATTTTCAACCCTTCAAATGTACCTCCTACAGACCATACATGCATCTCGCGTGGCAAAATTCAATCTCGTACTTAAAAATGACAACCCGACGAGAGCATTTTATACTAGAAAACACCAGCAACATGGCCAACGACTTCTTAAAAGTTTTCACTACACAAAACTTTAACTGAAACTTTAATAAGCGAAAAGAGATTGGGATCGGGTGCGGCTTTATCGAATTTAGGCAAGAGGATGGGCTATAGCTCAAAATCCCCAATGGTCCCGAAAAGACAGCATGGAAAATGCACATAAAATTCATCCTGAATATTCTAGCTCTCAACTTCGCTTGCCCTTTGCCTGTTAGTTAACATTCTTTCCTCTATTCAGGATCGTGTAGAACTCATCTAACTAAAAGCACTTTAACCTCGCCGCTAAACTATGCCCCACCTAGGGGTAGTTCTGACACGGCCACTGGGGTGATTTATGGATGTGCAGCGCAATGCTGAATTAAGTTGTGCAAAATACGAGGGTTGTTGCTGCTGCTGCATTATAAAATCCAACTATTTAACAACAACAATGATAACACCAACAACAGAAATGATAACAACAACAACGATGTTAGAAGGATACAGTCTTTGATAACGAAAACCGGGAAGTTTCTACATCGTCGGTGTACTCTGAAAAAGGATGTTCAGCAGACATTTCAGGATGCATGTTGTAGGAGAGACTGCTCAGTAATGACACTTTTATTTAATGTTTAATAAACATATGTAATGGAATATATTTTTCGAATAATTAAAAAATTATTAAAAAATTGAACGAAGAAAAAGTTGTGCTGGGGTCAGTGGAGGGGTTTTAATCGTGTCCGGGAATTTCGAGTAAATTAAGAACTTTATTTCATACAAGATTTCAAGAAATACAAACATAGGGTTATTCCTCTCTTATAAGCGTAAGACTTTCAATTTAAATGATATTTGACCTCGGAATGCCAAATATTCGCCTACGGCGCATTTCTTCAAGGGGTTTTAACTATGGCTCATGTTTTTCTTAACCCTCATACTGTCCTCGGGTCATTTCTGACCCAAATTCGATTTTAATTAAAAGTATCTTCTCAACTACATGAACAATGTTTGTATGGTATAGGCTCTGTGAACAAATTTCTTTTGAATACCGAAAACAATAATCTATTTGTTCATATTTTTAACCGACTTCCAAAAAGGAAAAGGTTCTCAATTCCACCTGAATATTTTTTTTTTTTTTTTTTTTTAATGTATGTTCACGTTTAACTTTTTACTGGGTGGACCGATTTTGGTCATCCCAAAGAGAAAGTTGTAGAGAAAGTTCCTGGTTGGGCCCTGGTTCATTCATGGGCAAAAATGGACCATTAGGGGGGGTACCCCCCATACAAACGAAAACGTTTTTTCCGAATTTCTCAAAAACGGTGCATCTTATCAAAAAAGTCTAAGAATTAAAGTTATTTAGAATATGATTCTACATAAAACTCCCATACATCAAAATCCGATTGGAATAAATTTTAAAAAATCTGATTGGAAAGTTCGACTTCAAAGTGTAATTTTGGTACAAGTGCTCAAATTAAGATACCAATATCACCATACAGGTTTTCAATAATTGCCAGATTGGCAATTATAGCTTTTGTTATGTTTTTACGTTGTGTTCAGTCAGAGCCGTATTAACAAGTTTGATCGCCCTGGGCTAAATAAAATTTTGCACCCTTACATATTTTTATTGTAAAAATGCAATTTCATTTTTTAAAATATTCTTTAATTCAAAACACAGTACTAACTTAAATTACAGATACGCTAAATATAAAGAAAATTAAAAAAAAAGCAATCAAAATTTCATCGCCTCAGATCGATGGCGCCCCTGGTCTGTAGCCCAATTAGCCCTATGGTTAATTGGGCCTTGTGTTCAGCACAACACAAGGAAGGTTCTTTTATATATTTCCCCCGTGTTAACCTACCCCTTCAAACCCCTCCCTGCTTGGGATATCGAGTAAAATTCTTTGTATTGTGTTCAGTACAATATTTGGAAGATTCTTTTATATATTTCTCATCTGCGGACTTATCCCCTCAAACCCTTTGTAATTTTACCTATATTAAAAATTGAAACTAAAAACGTTCGAAATAAAAAAAATTTTTCTAAAAAAAATAAAACCGACTTTAAAAAAAAAAACTGAAAAGAGAAAAAAGCACTAAAAAGAAAAAAATAATTTCAAACTATGTCCATTAATAGCGTATTTGAAATTTGGCTTTTTTGAAGTGGCGTTAAATTTGCAACTAAAATAAATTACATACTTTCTAACCCTTAAGGCTAATCGTTTACATACTTTCTAACCCTTAAGGCTAACTAAGAACTAAGATCGACTCCAAAAATTTTGTTGTCAAACAGATTAACTATAGACACGGCTCTTACAATAGAAATTTTACAACGATTTTATTTAGTGTAAATTTAACGCCACTTCAAAAAAGCCAAATTTCAAATACGCTATTAATGGACATAGTTTGAAATTATTTTTTTCTTTTTAGTGCTTTTTTCTCTTTTCAGTTTTTTTTTTAAAGTCGGTTTTATTTTTTTTAGAAAATTTTTTTTATAATCCATTGAAGAGCACTGTAGTCTTCATGGGTCATAAATGGGTCACAATGGGTCATTCTTGACCCACGAAGATATCATACGTTATTTTTCTTAAGGATAGTATGGGGGTTAAATCGCTTTTCTCTCTGTTTATTTTTGTTTGCAGAACTTATTTTGCTTCACAAAAAATCGTTCATAGTCAACTTGCGACAAAAAAAAAAGAAATAACAAAAGATGCCTACCGCGCTCTCTCTCTCTTTCTCTCTCTTTCTCTCTCTTTCTCTCTCTCTTGCGTTAATAAATGGTTTTAACTTTCCTCTATAAAGTTAACCTTAATTCAATATTTTAATTTTTTATGCGTTTTGATCGGAGTTTTGATGTTTAAGTTCGCAATTTTTCGCCTAGTTTTCTAAAACTTGTTATGGCAAAAGTGACCCGAATTTGTAAATTTTTTAAATAATATTTCTGACAACGCTTGGCGTGGTTTCATATTTAAAACTTGAATGTTAATAAAAATTTACAATAATAAAAACCCATTTATAGAAACAATATATGTTTTAAACTAACTGAAATGGAAAAAATAGTTTTGAAAAAATAATCACTTTTATTAAAATCTGGTGTCACTGTTGAGCACTCTCCCCTTTAAAAACGCAAATAGCAAATATACATATACTTGTATAATATATATATAAGCACAATGCAACACATACAACAAAAACAGGAAATTATAATGACATGTAAGTATTGAAGAGCTAGCAGGCTATAACGCAAAATGAAGCAAAAGCACGAAAAGCTCGTTAAAGAGTTTGTCTTTTTCTTGTGCATTTTCTTAACGTTATCAATTTTTCACGTTTTCTTAAATTTCTGCAATACCTTGGATATGTCCTTTCTTTCAGATAGCTGTTAATAGAGTTGGGCGAGGCGTGTATAAGTTAAAAATGAGAAATACATGTCTGGTTAGGAAAAAGGACCCAAAACCAATTAAACGAATATACTATGGAAAATTACCTGATGCTATTGCTCCTGTTTAACCGTGGGCTTTGCGTGTAAGGCGAGTCCCGATGTAGAAGCTTATGGCTAGCGCTGCCGCCAGGACCACCGCCTCCTGCACTGTGTCGGGCTAGGGCCGCCGAGCCAATTTGCAGACTTTCTAGGGAATCTCCCTCCGACAGCCGACTGCTGGCGGTGTTGCTGTGTTTCAACCACATCGCATAGGAGCTGTACTCGGGCTTCACCTCGGCATATGTCTGGGTGTCAGAGAGGCTCCCATCCAGGATTTTTCCCGATCCCCGATTCGATATTCTGCAAATGAAAATGAAAAGTTTCTTAATCGATTCCAGCTCACATGACTTGAAACAATTTTAAACTAAACACTAGACTTATATCTATACAAATCGGAATAACGTATATATTATAATATCCTTGTGTCTGGTATTCTTGCGTTCATTTCATGCACTTAAAATTAATTTAATTTCGCCTGATAAAAACCATAGTTGAATTGACGGCATCGTCTCTCAGGGTTATTACTACCATATGGTGACTTCATGTTTACCTTTTTGCAAAAAAAGAATCTTTGTAGTGGCAGTTGCTGTATGAGTTTGGAAAGAGAGAGAATCAGCCGCGTTAAGGGTTTCTACGTGCTTAATGGGAATTTCAAACTTTATACTAATTAAAGTCTGAGCTCTTATAATAAATAAATAGGATAATTTCTTGAGTATTTCAGGTAGAGTTCAGAGTTCATGTGGGAGGCTGCTATCAGCTTTCTTGTGTCGGTCGTGATGATAACGAAATTTGGCGACATAAATCATGTGTTTATACTTCATAGTCTCGCCAAACATTGAATAATCGTGTTATATGAAAATGAATTACACGAAAATCTACCAAGCGTGTTTATATAAGACGGATGAAGTGTCAACTTTTCCATCTTGAGATATGACAAAGGAGATAGTAGTCTTAATGTTCTCCTGAATTTCCTCACTATCTGTCAAGCCATACATGGTAATATTTCAAAGTACAAACGAGATCTTAAATTGAATTTAACTAATTTCTCGAGTATCTTACTTATTTTATCGTGTTTTCAACACGGATCGTCGATGCCAGGTGTGAATTAACAAGTTCTTAACATACATAAAAAAATCATACGAGTCAAATTGAGAACCTTTTCCTTTTTGGAAGCGGTTAAAAACTAGAATTTGTTATTGAAAGAAGCAATTTTTTCAGATTTTTTTTTCTGTTAAAGAAATGCGGTTTTTTTCCAGTAAGCAAGGTCTCAATATTTAAAAATCAGTTTAAGGAAGTTATTGGCCTTATCCAAATCCTTAAAAAGCAACTTTTACATATTTTTTTTGAAAGCTTTTAATCAGCTTGTTTTGACAGCTGTCGAGGTCAAATCCTTTATCTAACTTTAACCCACTTCCACATATCCTGATTTAAAATGTGGTAAACATACGTAACTCCTGTAACCCATATATGGAAAAACATAATTGTGTCTTTTAGGCGTTTAAATTAATTCGGCCAAGTACCCATAGTGTGGGCTCTTAAATTACAAAGCTTTAATCATAAGTTCGTATTTCAAATTAAAAAAAATTGAGCCTTATTTTTGTAATCGGAAAAACGAAGCTACCATCGTGTTGCTTATATGAAAAAGCGGTATTTTTGATTTTTTGCAATATCCAAAAAAAGAAGAGTACAGTAATCCCTCCAACTACGCGGTTTTTAACTGCGCAGTTTCGCAACTGCGCGGTTAAGTTTTTAATACCAAAATTTCGAACTGCCCGGTAAAAATTTCGCAGCTGCGCGGTTTTTTTTTTATAATTTTCGTAACCCCAAAATTTCATACAAAGTAGGGTTCGCAGTGCGCGGTTTCGGTTTGCGCGCTCTTTTTGTGGAACGTGTCTACCGCGCAGGTGGTGGAGGGATTACTGTATATGCATTCGGTTGTGGCTATTAAAGAACCATGTTTCTCTATAACTTTTGGACCTCTAACGCAGAACATTGAACCACATTGCGTTGAATCGCTTGAGATATCGCGGATGTTTTTCGCTATGTTTGCAGCAGGTGTTTTCCTCTCCTCTGACCCCCTCACCCTCTAACTCAAAAAGCAGTCAACGGATTTTTATGTGGTTTCCCATAGAGGACTCTTTATAGAGCACTCAAAATTTCAAAAATATAAAAAAAAATAGTTCTAAAAATATGAGATTTGTAAAATATCTAAAAATATGCGATTTGTCGCGAAGTGAAAGAAATTAATAATAAACGGCTGATATTAGATTTTTTTTTGAAACAATTTTATGAACTATCGGAAATTGCGCAATAAAAAAAATGTGCACTAATGAAACAAAGCAACTTATTTAAATTACTTAAGATACCAAATTGCTATAATTGCTTTTCAATCACTTAAAAAAATGCGACACCAACTACCTCATAAGACTAATAAAAGATTTATTAAAGATTCCGCGATTTCCAATCATATACTAATATATAAAAATGAGTTGGTGTCTGTCTGTCTGTTCCTCTTTCACGCAAAAACGGCTGAACCGATTGACTTGAAATTTGGCATGAGTCTCTGTGGTAGTTCTGATTCCAACTAGGCATACGGAAAAATAGCGCGAGAGGTGGGGGGAGTAAGGGGAGGGGGTAAAGTGATTTCGAAACTTAGTTTTTGCGCTATGTTACTCTTTCGCGGGGAAACTACTGAACCGATTGGCCTGAAGTTTAGCTCCAACATAGACCATAAAAAAAATGAAAAAACTTAACCCGGCAACGACCCGGCAGTATGCAAGCTAGTAATTGATAAAAAAAACTTTAAGAACATTTCATGTGATTTTTCATATATTTTTTTGGCTCGCATATTTTTAGAATTTTTTTTAATTATTTTTTTTCGATCTTACTAATCAGACACAAAATGACTTAAAATGATGAAATAAAAAATATATTTGAAAAAAAATTGACAGTTTATATTAAAATATTTTTTGGGCACTGTGTATCAGAAGTAAAAGCGAAATGAATATTTATTTTATTTTACTTTATTTTTTATGCTTTTATCTCGGTTTTATTTCTGATACACAGCGCAGAACCAATTATTTTTTTCTTTTCAGTAAATTAAAAAAAAGCATTATTTTTAATTTTCTTGTCATTTCATTTGAATAATTTTTTTTATGTACTTCGGAAGTTAATTTTCTCACAATTTCACTCGGCTGTCAAATTGTTAAATTAATCAAAAAGCATTTTGAGAAAGAAACCAAACTTTTTATTTAACAGCGAAAAATATGCACAGCGAAAAATATGCACACCTTAAGTAAATACAGACTGTTTCTATACTAACCTATGTTGGAAGACATGCATATCAGTTCCCGGCTTTGGTAGACTGTGGGATCCAGTTGAAAGCCGTTCCCTGATGGATTGACTCAGTTGTGTAGCACCAGGACCAGTCAGTGAAAAGCTTCGATGTTGTGGGTTTGATGGAATTTCTAAAAAAACAGGAAATCATCAACAATCGGAATTGAAAGCAAAAATACGAAGAAGAAATCCGCTGAATGACGAGAGAAATTATACTTACTTGGCTGTAAATCGTTGGTGCAGGTCTGCGTGCCGCCGGAGACCTTCATTTTGCCTGACCTTGGAACAGCCGATACGTGGGCGGTTCTACCTGCCTGTTGCTGTCCCATTAGCAGAATATTCTGCTGGTCGGTGGCCGTAATTGTCCCAGTCGCGGAGCCATTCGAACGCTTTACGTAGCCAAAACTCTGTGGGACGCCCTTGGTCCTTCCAGATGACGAGGACGAAGATTGCTTTGACGATGACGATGAGACATTTCGACGTGAATGGCTTGGCGATGATTTCTCCTTGCTGCGAACTGATGTGGGGCTAGCGGGCTGCTGTTGTTGCGGATGCGAATGCGAATGTGGGTGTTGGCCATGACCATTCATAGGCTCTGACATCTTGGGCCAGTTATCGCGACTGACTCCTCCATTTCGACTCGGTGACCCACGATGCGGACTGCCATTCATCTCCATTTTCGAGCCAGATGACGGTGATGTTGCCCCAATGCTATCCAAGCTACCCCGACTGCTGCGTATTCTGTGGCATTGACGCAACAATAAAGAAAATGAAATAATGAATAAAAGATGTGCAAAGACCACAAATTATGGTTAGTTAAGCATTCATTTCCATTACTATAATTAACTAACATTCCCATCTTACAGTCAACACAACAATCATCAGCGGATGGAAAAAGGGATGAATTCGCTATAGACTGAATTGTGAAAAGGGGATGCTTGTGCTCTTTTGATGTAGACGAATCGCTAATAGTATTACTCACAAGTGAGATTCAAGTAACCCCCAAAGGATCACGTAGTAGGGCGTGAAATTACGCATTCTGGTATAACAAGGACACTCACCTGGCACGACTCTCAAAAGAAACAACGCGAAGTTTTTCTTTCAACACGGTGTGTTATCGGGCCTAAACAACAAACTGCAAGGCTCACGACTACGGCGGCAATGATGACGACAAGTGAAAGGTTAAGTGTGGATCCTCTCCCATTTTTATTCATTCGCTAAAGCCCCACGGGATCCAAGGAAACGAAACTGTTCCATTGAATCCTGTGATGTGATGTGATGCGATACGTAGACGATGTCAGTGCCAGGGAGCAACCCTTACGTGACTTACTTGGCACTCGTATAAACTTGATGTGGATTTCTAGGTTTAGCCTCCAAAATGAAACTGAATTTATTTTCTCACTAAGATGGCACTCAAGAGTCCAACTTTGTTCTTATGCTCTTTCTTATATTTTATTTTTATTTTACAAAGTTCTGTTTTTATTTAAATTACGGTACTCGAGCAGTCAATGGATACTCGTTTCACTACACCGAAATGCATGAGTCAAGAGACTGAAGTCAACTGTGGGGCTACAGTTAGAGGCAGAATTGAACGACAGGAATGGGGTGAACCAGGCGATATCGATATGTGAGACGCCAACTTATGCTACATATTTATGCTTTTTTTCGCTCGCATTGGGAAAACAACATTAAAATGAACAACAACGGCCTCCGCGTTAAACTTCAACGAGACTCAAGTGGGTACAAGACTCCAACTGCAATCCCGGCAGGATGAACATTTAGATGGACAAGTCGATTTAAAAGAGGCGAAATTCTACTGGTCGCTGCGTTGCTGGCTGGTGTCAAATGTTGGAAAAAACGCTAAGTTGGCATAACAAATTTCCAATCAATATCGCAACGCGTTCCAATTGATTTGTAACCAGACCTCGAGATTTATTGAGTTGAAAATATCTTGACATTTAATACATTTTGCCATATTTGCTGAAATAAAGGCTCAATTCTACAACGACGAATCACAAAGTTCTTACAGTAATCCTCGGATTTATTGGGTTTATCAAAATACCAAATGTTTTGGAGTATCTAAAGGACTAGGGGTGTTTATAAAAACATCTGAGTGCTTTTAAAAAAAATATAAATTGCTTTTACAGTTTTTTTTAAAAATATTTTTTCATTCAACAATAATATGGTAAAAGAATTATTGGTGTTTGTCAGTATTAATTTATTCTTAATTCAACATTGTAACGGTCTAGAACAGAAAAATATTTTTTTTTCAAATGAGTAAAGCCTTATTCACACTACTGGCCTGTAAGCGATTTCCATCATCGCATTATTTGCGGCAGAGTTCGATGTCAGTTTAGTTGTTCGGTCAGTTTAGTTGTAACATCATGGGCGTGCACAGGTACCGAAAAATAAAGTAAGGTCTAGATACATAAAGTAACTACACGCCTCGAAATCGCTGGAATAGCCCCGAATTTTGGGTTGTTGTCGATATTTAGGCTTGTTGCCGATGAAACTAAATTTTTGTCCCGGATTTTTTAAATGAGTGTAAAAATTTTCAAACACAAAAAAAAAAACGATTCCTGAATATGCTGTTTCAGATGGAGGTTGCTTCAAAGTACATTATTTTTCTCCTGCGACACATTTTTTCAATAATTTTCCACATAAGGTGCATTATCTCAAGCAATGTGGCCTGCGGCGCATCTCTCGTTATTGTTATTTGTTTTCCGTTCCGTTTATAAAACGTACAGAGTGCAAAAAATTAGGCTAATTTTTGCTTGGGTCTGTGTATCCCTTGATTAGTTCTGTTTAAAAAAAAATCTGTTTTACAAATTTCGTCTGCGGCGTACATTATTGATTTTTTTCCTTTGCTTTAATCTAAATCTCTAACAGTCTTTACATATCCTTAACAGTTCTCGAGATATTTGAAAAAAAAATATTATTTTTTACATCTTAACTAAATATAGCAGAGGAAAATTTTTGTGATATTTTTATTTTGGAACTAAGTCCCAAAATTACATACATTAATTTGTTTGCAAACTTAAAAGGTTCAACCTCGATTTACTCGAAACCAGCGAACCATACATGAATTACAACTTTTGTAATTCAAATATCAAAGAAGCCAAATTATCATACTAATATATAAAAAAAAAATTTTCTAAAAAAAATAAAACCGACTTTTAAAAAAAACCGAAAAGAAAAAAGCACTAAAAAGAAAAAAATAATTTAAAACTATGTCCATTAATAGCGCATTTAAAATTCGGCTTTTTTGGAGTGGCGTTAAATTTACACTAAATAAAATCGTTGTAAAATTTCTATTGTCAAGTTTCGCACAAAATCAGTTTGTACATGGAGACAAAAAATAGGATAGATTTCTACAAAAAATAGTAACATATGAGACAGTGGGCTTTTTTATAGCGATTGCTTAAAAATAGGGAATCCAATTTGGGACATAAAAGAACTTAGTTTTGGTGCTTCTAAGAGCCGTGTCTATAGTTAATCTGTTTGACAACAAAATTTTTGGAGTCGATCTTAGTTCTTAGTTTGCCTTAAGGGTTAGAAAGTATGTAAACGATTAGCCTTAAGGGTTAGAAAGTATGTAATTTATTTTAGTTGCAAATTTAACGCCACTCCAAAAAAGCCGAATTTTAAATGCGCTATTAATGGACATAGTTTTAAATTATTTTTTTCTTTTTAGTGCTTTTTTCTTTTCGGTTTTTTTTTAAAGTCGGTTTTATTTTTTTTAGAAAATTTTTTTTTATTTCGAACGTTTTTAGTTTCAATTTTTAATATAGGTAAAATTACAAAGGGTTTGAGGGGATAAGTCCGCAGATGAGAAATATATAAAAGAATCTTCCAGATATTGTACTGAACACAATACAAAGAATTTTACTCGATATCCCAAGCAGGGAGGGGTTTGAAGGGGTAGGTTAACACGGGGGAAATATATAAAAGAACCTTCCTTGTGTTGTACTGTACACAACGTAAAAACATAACAAAAGCTATAATTGCCAATCTGGCAATCATTGGAGACCCGTATGGTGATATTCGTATCAAAATTCGAACAGTTGTATCAAAATTCCAATTTGAAGTCAAACTTTCCTATAAGATTTTTTAAAATTTATTCCAATCGGATTTTGATGTATGGAAGTTTTATGTAGAATCATATCCCAAATAACTTTTGTTCTTGCACTTTTTTGATAAGATGCACCGTTTTTGAGAAATTCGGAAAAAACATTTTCGTTTGTATGGGGGGTACCCCCCCTAATGGTCCATTTTTGCCCATGAATGAACCAGGGCCCAACCAGGAACTTTCTCTACAACTTTCTCTTTTGGATGACCAAAATCGGTCCACCCAGTAAAAAGTTAGGCGTGAACATACATAAAAAAAAAAATATATTCAGGTGGAATTGAGAACCTTTTCCTTTTTGGAAGTCGGTTAAAAATGAGTTGGTGTCTGTCTGTCTGTTCCTCTTTCACGCAAAAACGGCTGAACCGATTGACTTGAAATTTGGCATCAGTGTCTGTGGTAGTTCTGGTTCCAACAAAGGCATACGGAAAAGTAGCGCGAGGGGTGGGGGGAGTTAGGGGAGGGGGTAAAGTGGTTTCGAAATTTAGTTTTTGCGCTATGTCACTCTTTCGCGGGGTACAGATTTCATTTTTTTATTAAACACTTAGTTTTAAAGTATCGACATGTGGATTTCAGTGTAGGTACTTCGAATTACCGGTGATTGTAACTTTTTTTTGAATGTTCTTAAACGATTCGAATTTCTTCGATAAGGTTATTATTTCAAAAAACTCCTTCGGAAGTCTCGAATTCAACTACTCCAACAAATAGTTCCAAAAATGTGAATAAAATGATAGTGAATGTAGTTTTTTTTTATATCGATTTGTCGTCGTCTATTTCCATCATCTTAGCATGTATTAATTGTTGTTGTTTTTTTTTCTATTTTGGCTCCTCGACGTTATATTCTGAATAAATTGGATTTCACTTTAGAATTTGTTAGCAAAATTGAACTTAATTGAAATAAACCATTGCTGGCTAATTAATTCCTTTCGGGTTTTGTTTCTGTCTCCGGCGTTTTAGCTCGATACGCTTATCACGCGATTCTACGTGTTCGTCGAAATTGAGCAATTAAAAGGGCTTAGCGATGTCAATTGATAGATTTGTCGTTTTCCAAAATCACTGCAAGAGGACGGGTTTCTCAGGCAACAACGACAAATGGAAAATTAAATTCTTCTCTTCAATACAAAAGAACGACTTTAGATATGTATAATAGATCATATATAGCTAAAATCTGGTTGAAGGAAATTTTATTGAATTTTCCTCGTTTGCTCATTTATTATTTCGTGTTGGTTGTAATTTGAACAAACAAATGGTTAACGTGAATTTCAATAAAGTTTAATTGTTAGATAAATTGGGGGTAAGATAATAATTAAAATAATGGAATGGGAGGAATAACCACTTAAAAGGTAGAAAACACGACTGTATTTGAGTTGAATTTGAATAACAAACATGTGACTAAAATTATGCGGTATGTACAAATTGTGAAGAACAACCTTTATGTATGCCTGTGTATTTCATATAGGTAAGATATCTTACAAATCATTTTTGAAGTTAAACGTGAGAAAAGCTACAATTCGTCACTTGAGAATAGAACTATCCTAGTCGCATTTTGCAAATTTTTGAGGAGAACCATTTTAACACTAGAACGACGGGAATTTGGAACCAAGAACGACGGGAGCGGTCATTTTGACCGCCATAAGAAACGACATATGAAAACAAAAATTATCTTTATAGTTTTGCTATATTATGCATCGTTTATTATTCGATACAGTTCTCACAATAAACATTTTTGATACATCGTCCTTGACACTTTCCACAAGTAGGTTTTCCGCATGACGCACAAAAATATTGGATTTTATTACGGCAGAATGAACACTGACGACGTTTTGAACTCTTAGCTGGAGTTGGACAAGGAAGAGTTTCTGGAATCTTTTTGGTGGTACAATACGAAGCTCATAGTTCATTTACAAGCTTCAGAATATAGCATCGCCGAGAAATCTGGGGGGAATTGCATGCGCATCAATAGAAATCTATAGGCGGTCAATTTGACCGCTACCGTCGTTCTAGGTAGAACATTGATTTTTTCACTTTTGTTAAATATCTCAGAATATTTATCTATTTAAATTTGACGACATTAATAGGATGAGAAAAGTCAAAAAAATTCAAAGTGCTAAGGTTACCCATTTGTGTGGAATCAGAACTCAAAATGCCTTTGCGGTCAAAATGACCGCTTCCGTCGTTCTAGTGTTAAAGTTAAAATCCTCGTTTGATAAAAATCCATCATATATATTTTGAAGTGATAAAACAAATTAAATACATTTTGGCACAACGTTTTAAAGACAAAAATAACAACTTATGTACTTATGGCTTGATTTTTGAAGAAATTTGGATTTAGGATACTTCCACACTTTCAATTCGGAATATAATTCGATTTGGATATAGGATTATTCAGTTCTATAAAACTAGTTTTAAAACAATATAGTCGAATCTCGTTTTACGCTTGATTTCTGCAAATTCTAAAATTGCGCACAAGAGAAAATATTTGTTGTTATTCATAAAAGTTGTAGCAATTACCCCACTTCGCCCCCCTCCTTAAGGGTACAACCGAACCAGTTTTTTTTACAATTTTCTTAAAAACGGTAAGTCGTGTTGAAAAATTTATAAAGGTAAAATGTGTTTAGAATATGATTTTACATACTTATTTGTAACTAGCTTGCATACCCGTCGTTGCCGGGTTTGATGGCCTATGTTAGTGCTAAACTTCAGGCCAATCGGCTCGGTAGTTTCCCCGCGAAAGGGAGAAGAGCTGAGTTTCGAGATCACTTTACCCCCTCTCCTTACTCCCCCCCACCCCTCGCGCTACTTTTCCGTATGCCTATGTTGGAACCAGAACTACGACAGATACTCATGCCAAATTTCAAGTCAATCGGTTCAGCCGTTTTTACGTGAAAGAGGAACAGACAGACAGACACCAACTCATTTTTATATATTAGTATGATGATATGATTGAAAATCCATTTGAACCACTTCTTCCCCTCTCCCCGATACAAATTGAATACTTTTTCTATTTTCTCGAAAACGGTTGATAGTATCGAAAAATTTATAAAGACGAGTTGTGTTTATAATATGATTATAAATAACCGATCCACACATCAAGATCCAATCCAATCGGGCCAATTCTCCGCCCTCGTTCATACAAATGGATTTTCGTCATAAAAAATTTGTCTGCCCACAAATAATCTGCACTCATATATCACTATTGTAATTGAAAGTAACTATTTTAATAATAGTCACGATTCCCTATTATAAAATATATTTAAATTTACTATCTTTTCTCTGCGTGTAGAGTGGTCTAAAATTTGCTAATCGAATACGACATTTCGGAGCGAACAATTTTCTAACATACAACTTCAGATAAAAACAATTCATAAATATGCGTTGCGCAGCAGGCGAAATTTTTAAACCTTTTTTGTTTTTAAACGCAAATAAATAAAACTTTCTTAAAAACCACACAGTGTCAAGTAACAAATAGTTCAATTTTGTACTATTTCTCAGTTTCCATAATAAAAAAGAACAAATAAAATAAGGATAACAAATAAAGAGATATATTCCGCATGCGCAAAAATTTGACATATGCGCCTTAGACGAAATTTCGATAAAAATGAGCTTCTGCCAGGAACATACAATTTACAGCAACCCCTAAGCCGGTACCGATGCCTGAAAGAACTTTAAATCGACACCTAGGGGTCGGTCGGTACTGACTACTTTAAGACCCCTGTATTAAAATATGGTATCTTTACCTACATTTTCCAAAAAAATGCATATTCTCTTTAGTATGTATTTTGCCCATTTCTAGGTTCCACTTTTACTACGCCAAATGCCATTTGTGAGCTCTCCTTGACAATGACTCTTGTACAACTGCTCCACAATTAAAAATTTTATGAAAATATCATAAAACCTATAATTTAAAAAAAATCTGTTGGCCTTTCAGATTGTTAGAAATAGAACGTTTACCAGTAACAGTATTTTCTCTTCGAAATTTTTAGAGAGATTCAGCATTAACATAAAATAAAAAAACATAAATTTAATCACTCTAATGATAACTTAACATAAACATAAAACACTTGATGAAATTTGTTTTAAATAAAATCAAGAGACATTCAAAATACCAACAAAATGGCTTTTCTTAAGCGCATGATTTTCAATAATTCATGAGGAATCAATGTAATGGAGCAGCCCGTAAAATTCTTATAAACATAAAAAATCGCCACCGTTATTAAATGAAATTCTGCACCTGAGGATAATTATGTATAATTATCGGATTTTTTTAGGCCAAGGTATTTTCTTACACTCGTTAATGAAAGACCGAATCGATAAAGCAGTAAACATCCTCCGTGGAAGGTCTTCAATTCTGAACCGAAGGAATAGCAATGAACATCTACAGATGTTTTTGATTCTAAACGCGATTTCGT
Source organism: Chrysopilus asiliformis (assembly GCA_964034945.1). Taxonomy (NCBI): domain Eukaryota; kingdom Metazoa; phylum Arthropoda; class Insecta; order Diptera; family Rhagionidae; genus Chrysopilus; species Chrysopilus asiliformis. The sequence goes on along the minus strand of OZ035960.1, from coordinate 43,073,476 downwards.
TATCCTTGAACTCGCCTAACATTCCCAAAATGTCGTCCTACATTTCAAATTTCTTTTTTTTTTATTTCCTCATTTATTTATTTATTTTTTGCTTGTAGTGCAATTCAGTTGTTCCCCACTTCAATTGACGGCATTTAACTTGAATTTTCTGGGTTGAAAATTTCGGTATATCGTTTTTCTCCGACAACTTTATGGGTTTTCGTTGAGTAATAAAATCAGATTACAAGGAGAGGACAATTTAATGTTGTTAAAACTCCCCAAACCCCCGGAATTCAATGTAAGTAAAATTCAAAGTTTCAAACAACGATGGGTTGCAAATATGGTTGGCAACGGGTGACAATGACCGGCCGAAAAAGGACGGGAAACATTTTTATGTTGAAAGCGCGTGACATGGAAAATACCACCTTGAATCCTGTAGAAATGGCGGCAAACTGCGACCACTGAGAAATTGTCGTTAACACTTACAGTCAACAGAATGTTAGCTTTTTTTTTTGTCCCAAAAACTCACAAAACCAAACATTTCAATGTTTTGCCATTCACACAAAAACGTCTCTCCAACATACAACAATAAACGGTGAAAAGTTTTAGGAATGCTCGTTTTTATTGCGATTTTATAGGGATGTACGCGTACTTTACGGGCTTTTGGGATCCCAGTTGCTCCTGAAAAACGGAACAAATGAACGACAAACCGAACGGTGGTGGTTATTTAGGGGCTAAGAGGAACATTAAGGTCGAAATTCTACGTTAAATGAATGGAATCCCAATATTGTCTCGTCAGCGAAAAATGTCCACGGGTCGATGGAGTTGTAAAATTTAATTTGATACGATTTATGATGGAACTGGAAGCATAATTTGCAATTTAAATTTATTTGTGTAAAACTAAGATAAGAAGGGAAAATTAATTGTTTAATTGTATGAAGAGAAGGTAATTTTGTAGACTGGAACATGTCATCAATAAAGTTACTAAAAATCTTATTTTGGACGGATGAACAAATGAAAATTCCTGACTTAGATTTTTCAGTATTAAGCCTGTGGCGACACTTTAAAATTTTTATTTAACCCTCTAACCGGAATATTTCCGAGAAAAATTCACTAAAATATGACTTTCAACTTGCGACAGACCGTAACCAAGACAACGTACAGGGCTAAATTTTTTCCAGCATGTAAAGCGATAACTTACAAAAGTCAGTGTAAGACGTTCCGGCGATTTCCGGCGATTAAAATTGTTACCCGTTATAAACAAGCGAATTCCCTGAAGCCCGCCTTAAGGCGGGCATTCCGGTTAGAGGGTTAAGTTACCTTTTAATCTAGTCTTTATTGTGTAACTGTTTTCTAATTTAAAAATTTTATTATATGATTGTCAGCCGTCGACTCAACAACTTTAAAATTGAATAAATGTGTTTAAATAATAAAAAAATAAATATCAATCCTACATTCAGACTAACGATTGCGGTTATGATTCCGATTAAGATTGCGATTATGATTGCGATTACGATTCAAGCTTCTCGACCAATGAGATCAAAGCTTTCAACGACAAGGACATGAAAGCATTGATCTAATTTGTCGAGGAAGCTCAATCGTAATCACAATCGTTAGTCTGAATTGGGCTTTAGACTGATATATTCTATAGCCTGGAACATTGTAAATTTGGACACACTTTTTAGATACAACAAAAATATATATATTTTCAAAAATATATTTTCATTTAAGATGAGAAATTAGACGGGGTTAAAAGTGAAAACAACTTTTAGTAGAAGAAAAGTTTTTCGTAAAATTTTGGCATTTTCCAAAAAACAGGTATTTTTCTAACAGCCTTATTCTGGTGTTGTGACGCTTAAGTCAGATGTCACAAGTCCATATAGTTTGAGGATCCTGTAACCAAGTTGTGTAGAAACCTTTGTGGGGAATCAGATAATTTTTTGGCATTTTTAATAATAAAAAAAAGGCTGTGTAATTTATAACAAACAGCTCGCGAGAGACAAATTTTTAAAAGCTTTTATTTAGCTCGCTTTTTATCTCTTTGTCAATGGGTTTGCCTGTTTGTCTGTCAGGGTCAAATCTTGCAATCTAACTTAGACCCACATCCACTCATCCGATCGACTTGAAATTTTACACACCTACATAACCCCGTTGACAACACGGTATTTTCAGTACTTCGTCACTTTCCCTCAAATTTTCCGGAAAGAAATCTCATCTGGAGAATTTTTGAAGTCGCTGAAACCGATTCTGACGTGTAAAAGTCTGTAATTATCCTTTTCATCAAATTTTCCGGAAAAAATCTCATCTGGGGTTTTTTGCGGTCGATGATACTATGACGATAAGAAGTTTGTAAGGATAACAGAAGGTCCTATAAGGATAATATGATTACCAATTTTCGCAAATTTTCTGGAAAAAAACCTTGTATTAAAAAATATGTATTCTAAGGTAATAAGTATAAAATAAAATTAAAAAATCGCCACACTACCGCAGACACCTTTTTGCTAAAAGTGTGAGGTATTTTATGAATAATGCATAACGCATGTTTATTAAATAAAAAAAGCACTTAACATAAATCGGAAATTTTTTCCAACCTTGTTAAAAATTTGTGTCTGGTACCATAAACAGAATAATTGAAATCTTCAGTGCGTATGCTGTAATTAACAGTAAAAACCTATCGGCAATTTACCATTAAAATCCCTACAGTCAATTGATTTTTGTGGTTGATAAATTACCAGGAGCTAATTTACGAAGTCACTCTAGTAAATTGTTGATGTAATACCAATTAATCGGTCTTTTGGTTGGTATTTCGAAGCCACAAAAAAAAACAGCTCGACCATGAAATAATTAAAATGCGGCATGTGATGGTAAGTTTATAAAACAAAAGTATCCCATTTAAGATTATACACACAATTGACGATACAAGACTTTTTTAAGTTGATGGAAAAAGCCATCATCTTCACACATGTGTGGATGTGTGTTCAACACTCACCCACTGTCTGTCAACGGCAAAGTTTAAATGATAATCCTTCGGAAATTTCAGGGTTAAAACTTTGCCTTTATCAAGGCGAGACAACATCCACCGCAACCACCCCCGTTTTTGAAAATTGTCTGCTGTTCTTGTAAATATCGGCGAACCGACCTAATTGTTGGCAATTGATTTTTACCGCCTGAAACCGAAGATAACGCGCTTAAGTCGACAAGATTAGCCTATGGCAATGGGTTTGAACTTTGGCAAGTTGAACAGGCCGACAGGGGTTGAAAATCTCAAACCCAACGCCCCAAAAAAAACCACCGTCGGTTGTCGCACGTGAACGACATACAGGAGCACCACCACCAGCAGCGGCAGAAGCAGAAAATTTCCCATATCAACTTTTCACATACTTCCATCGACATTTTTATTCGTCGTAAGTGGAACAAAACAGCAAAGTTTGTATCTTTTGCTCATATCGATTTTCAATTATGTTGACGGCAAGCTCGTTATGTATGTTTTTATATTTTTCCTATATCCACTTTCCTGTGTTAATTTCATAATTCATAAGACTCTCAGTCGTAGTGTGTAGAGATGAAAAAGCCTCTCTTAACCCCCCCGTAAAGACAAATAAGGACGATAGACGAAAAATTCTCTATCGTACGATTATGTAGTAACATCGGAACGATTTTGGGGCGGCGGGAGCGTTGAGTTGGGACAAACCAGCAATAGCAAATAAAATCGATAGGCCTTCACCCCAAATGTTAGGGAAAACAGGAATTTGGCTAAAATCGATACCCCCTTTGGGTTTATGTTTATACACGCCTCCATAAAATAGTTGGGTTTCGTTTGGGGGGATCATTCCCGATCGAAGGGGATTGTTCGATGGACGCCAAATGCCAAGAACTTTTTTCTTGTCGTCATCTTTGGACGATGATGGTGTTTTTCTGGCGCCAACCGAAATTACCGAAGACAGTGATTCACGTACAAAGATTTCTCTATTCTTCGCCATTGTCTCCAATATAAAAGTGCTATCAAGACGTTTAAGGGTCCAATAACATGGGTAATATTGCACCCCACACTAGCATAAATGGCACATGGCAGGCGTTTTTTGCGGCTGCCTCATGCAATATCCCCAGTTTTATTGTATTATGAGTCGTGTTTATGTTTATGAGTTGAGGATCCCATCAGCGATGATGCACAAAGATAAGTTACTTCCAAACATTCATATGCCTCAGTTTGAGACGCCACTCGAGTCTACGCGTTTGCATGAATACAAAATGATATAAATATCGTCGATATTTCATACATTGATGATGAAAATTGCTATCGTTCACTCTAAATCATGAATTTCCAATCAAACAAGCAAAGAATCGCAACAAAAGCAATAAATCATTTGACAGAAAAACTGCTTCAACCCGTGGCAAACAAAGTGACTTTTATTTAAAGAATAATTTCTTTCATCAGTCAATCAATCATTCACTTTCGTATTGAGTTACAATCGAATTTCATTTGGTTATCGATTACAAATTGGATACAATATTGTCTTTTTTCAACTCTAAATATCTCCTTCAATTGGGTGTCAAAATATTTCTGACAAAATCTGAGTTCGTGATTCCATTTCAAATTTTAAACGGTATAAGGAGCACATTTTGGACTTTGTCGATTCTTTTGAGTCAAAATTTCCATGCTAATAGTAGGTTTTTATACAGTAGTTTGTTAAGTTTAGTATACCGTTTTTAACACATCGAACCAAATGTCATAAAAAAATTAAATACACTTATTTGCTATACCACGGATCTTGGTTCAAGATGACAATATCATTTGCTGAGACGATTTCATTTAATATCTTCTTATTTAATTTGTTTTGCCGAAACGAGTAGTTATTGGTTCAATGCTAGGTTGCTATCACGGACTCCACTGTGGATCGGATACAACAAACCTTACAAATACAGCCTTTCTTTCATGGGTCAATTCAAAATTGTAGGTATACGCAGCGAACTGACATAAAGTAGGGTGCGTGCATGTGCCAAAGTAAAGCGGCTCCGGGGAAAAAACCTTCCCTTTCAAAAAAAAATAATAAAAGCGCATTTTTGGCTGCAGAGAACTCTCCTTGCTATGGCCCTTACAACGCGGTTTCTTGCCGGACTGCGTCATGTTTCCTACAACGCGGTTTCTAAAAACACGGCATTTTCCAGGAACTTTTCTACCGTGTTATAGGAGAGTTACCTGAAATTTTGAAATACCAGTTAGAGAAAAGAAGGTGCGTCGCATTTTTGCCTACATAAAAACTAAAGCCTGAGTTACATTGCGACGAGACGTCAACGAGAGTCGCGCGACATTGTCGTTATCGTCATCCAAGTTACATTATTAGAGTTGCGAGCACGCGGCAAACACTCCCATAACCTAACAAATTTTTTTGAAAGTAAAAGATGAGAGTGCAGAAAGTAAAGAAAATATTATTATATGCTACTATGGATAATTTCTGCATTTTGATAAAATTGCCAATTTTTCACCAAAAGAGAGCAACTCAAACACAGTTAACCTAACCAAACAATTCAACTGTCATTCGATGTCGTCGCGACAAAAGTTCAATTTTTCAAACTTTCGTGGCGTTGTCGTGTCGCTGTCGTCGCAATGTAATCAATTCAATACAAAAGCATGCGTTGAAAATTACTTTGACAACTCCGACGACTCTCGTCGACGTCTCATGTCGCCTTGTCGTCGCAATGTAACTCAGGCTTCAGGCTTATATCTGAATTCTTCGATATGCAACAAAAAATGCGTCGCAGACAAAATTGTAGTTAGACAGCAGTTGTGATGAACACAAAACTTTCTTCCGCAATATTTAGTTTCGGAAAACATATGTAAAAAACAATATTTGTTTCAAATAATTCGAGAACTGTTAAAAATACCTAAAACTTTTAAAAGAAAGATACAGAAAATTTTATTTTCTTTGAATTTGGTAATATGTACTTTTTTCCCAAAAGCACATAGTTTCCGAGAAATTTTCAAACAACTCTATTTCTCAAATTATTGTATTGAAGGTATTGGTTATAGCTAATACTAAGTTCAGACCGACACAAAATCACGTAATTTTGAAGATTTTCGTAATTTTGAACGAAATTTTGCTCGAAATCACGAGATTTCCAGTACATAAACCTGTTTTCAAAAATCACTAAAAGTATGCAATTTCCACAAAATTACGAACGAAATCAAGCAAAAACAATGAATTCAACCCTGCATCACTCATTCAGCTCTCTTGAGTACATCAGTTTTGACATTTGTGCTGGATTGGAACGACGGAGATATAAGAAAAAGAAGCCGTGTTCCGCACGCGAAAAGGATATATTAGTAAACAACCTACGCGGGGCAAAAAAAATGGACCTGTTTTTGATGTGATTAGATATGAAATGGAAAATAATTGTTTATTTTCATTACAGATAATTTCCATTGTCGTCTAAAGTGTCTAATTCTGTTTGCACATATTTGATCGATGTTTGGAATTGTATTATTCATCATATTACTAAAATTCATAGCAATCCTACACTAAAATTCATAGCAATCCTGTAGTTGAAATGTGAAACAAAATTACCTTAATCTCTGTGTGAACACTTTGGTTTAAGATCTAAATCATTTCGCAAAATTACGTGATTTTGCGTCGGTCTGAACTTAGTATAACGCTACTTTTCCAAAAGTTGATAGAAAACTACTATTCTCGTAATTCCAAACATGATTCAAAAATTCACTTCAACTTATTTCAGGGCTTTTTTTCATTGTAAAGGGTGTTCAGATAGCCAAACAAATTTCGATGGCGCTCCTATCTGCATAATATTTACACGAGTATAAGTACTTGACAGATGTTGTTGTTTAACAAAACGAAAGATAATCATCAGGTTAGTCCCTTAAACCTCCCGTTTATTATCTTTAAACATATAACTAAAACTAAAACTTTTAACTACTAAGTAATTACGATTTTTATTCTTCACATTTTCGTTATTGTAAAACTGGAAAGTTGTCTGTATTGGAATTTTTTTTTCGGCAAGACAAGAAATTTATGTCTAATGGAAACCAGGCCTTACTGTAAATAAAGTTTACAGAAAATTGTTTTTCTGGTATTAACATTTCCAGCATCTGTCTTTAGTAAAAAACAAACAAAACTCTTCTTTGTCATCTTATAAATAAAGCATTACCAAAAGAACCACTCTCCGGATTCTCGTATTCATTCATTATTTATCCCGATAAGTTTTGTTTCGCCGACTTATTTCCACCACAACAAAATTCCACTCTACTGAAGAAAGTTGAATTTAGAGAGAAAAAAAAACAACGATAAATATCAGGTACCCATGAATTGCAAAATATGTTTCCCAACCACTTTACATAAATAATGGCGCAACCCTAAGTTCAACGTATGCCACTCAATGTGTTTCCTTGTCACCTGAATTGAGCAAAAGGGTTAAACATGTCAAGAGCCCAACTGAATACTGCAAATAAGCTCGTCAACGACAGTAGATCAGAACAAATAGACACAGGAGGTAACAATAAAAATCAATAGACACCCAAAATCCTTCGATTATTCACAGAAAAAGGGATAACAACCGGCTTAAGGAGGAACAAAAAAAATCCAACCTGAAATAAATAGCATGGAAAACAGGACGACCCCAAAAAATCGAAAATTAAAATTTCATGTTAATTAAGTTTTGAGGTGATGGTCTGGTATTCGATTTAATCCAAAGAGCGTCGTAAAACACCTGGAAAATCCCCGAAGGTTGAGAAAAAACAACGAATTTCTGGAACTGTTTTTTTTTGTTTTGCTAGGATCGCGTGGAACGAACAAGCGACGTGAATAAAAGAATACCGTCTGGCTGGTTGGATGGGTGTTGGAGTTTCATTTTCTTATTGCACATGTTGAGTAGGTGGTCAACGGGTGATGGAACCATCCTTTACACACAAATAAACCCACCAGCATGTACTGGAAAGCGCTGAGAATAGGCGAAAGGAAAATTCCTTTTTTTCCGTTAGACGGTTTGCGAGAATTTCAACCACGAGAAACGCACAAAAAACCAACCGAAAATATGCTTTTGTGTCAGCATATATTATTCAACACCCTCAGCAAAAAGTTCATATGGAGAGAAATTTCGAGAGAAAAAAATAAGGGTGTGAAATACTGACACGATTTAAGTGAATAATTTTGATTGCATTTTAGGCAGCCGTTGAGTGTAGTAGATTGCCCGTAAATTACCTTTTGACTGGGTTATCCCGTAATTATCCCTTTTGATTGAGGATTCAGTTTAAAGACGAGTGGGTTGGACTCTCGGTAAGTTTGTGGCCACAAAAGTTGCCTATGAGTTTCCGTGGTAAAAACTTTTTCGTATAAACAAAAAACCCTAACCGCAAAGTACGAAAATTATCCCCTTTTCTTTTTTTTTCAACTCCTCGCTGATGGTTTTAGAAGTTTTTCAAGTGCAATAAGCCGCAACTAAATGAACAAAGTTAAAAGCCGAAATCACGAAACTCTTTGTGTTTTATTTACACAGGCGTATGTGAGCGCGAATTAATTCCTGCCGAGTGCAACCCTTTTACCAAGTGGATGCAGCAATCAATATGCGTGGGTAAAAGGAACCGAACCCTGGAGTTCTACGCAATGCATTCTAAATACAAGTATGGTTCTTTATCAAACAAAGAGCATACAATCAAGGGAAGCAGATGTATTTTAATGTTTGTATCCTTAACCTACGCCCAGTATTGATTAAAGACGGTTAAACAAAAAAAAACCATCCTCCCCAGTTGATACTTGATATTTTATACAAGTATAAAAAAAATAAAATCTCTTATTAAGGAAATTTTTTTCAAATAAGAATTTGGGGTTTGGGAAATTCTTTTTTTTTAGGGTTTTTGGCTGTTGCAAACAGTTATCAAAACTCAAACTTTGAGCGTTATTTGCCAATGGCATTTGGGACCAAAAATATTTTTGACATGTGGGAGGTTTTAATAAATCAAAAATTCTTGTGGTATGATAAATTCAGCTCCTAGCTTCTATAAAATATAAATAAACATTTGGTGGTATTTTATAAGAACACGACCAAAAAATCTTATTAAAAGTTATCAATAGTAAGAAAATGTTCTTGCACATGGTTTTCGGAACACAATTTTTTTTTAATCAACAGAATCAAATTACTTTGAATTATGGCATGTTGATTTTTTTATTAAACAATCAAAGCAATCACTAGGGCGGAGGGGAGGTGGAGGGAAAGGCATCTGCCTCGCGTTCACCCATAAAAAAAAGTTTGATATAAAAATTTTATATGATTACAGCAAAAGCTCTTCTCATTTGCATTACAAGCTAGTCAACGATAGACTCGGTTTTAGCAAAAAGGCTAACAACTAAAGCGTAATTTTTCTAAGATCGCATTATAGGCGACATTTTGAGAAATTTCGAAGTTCGCTACGCTAAATTCAGACCTTACAAAAGACAGAACACGGAGATACACCTCCAAGCAGATTTTATGTCAATTTAACCCTAAAACTTTTTTTATGATCTGGCAATGCTAAAACGTCAGTCAAGGTTTACATTTTTATCATGGTGAAGTTCACGAACGAGCAACGTTTGGAAATTATTAAAACTTACTACCGAAATTCTGAGTCGGTGGTCGCAATCGTTTAATCTCGAGAAATGGTCCGGTCGAATAGCCACCTCGCTCATCCGATTTAACGCCGTTGGATTTCTTTTTATGGGGTTATGTTAAGTCGTTGGTTTATGCCAACAAGCCAACAACGTTAGAGGAGCTCAGGAACAATATCTAACGCGAAATTGCCAACGTTCCGGCCGATATGTGTGGAAGAGTGGTGGAAAATTGGCTCCAAAGAATCAATCAGCAAACGTGCTCGCGGTGGCCATATGAACGACATCGAATTTCATACTTAAATGTAACATGTCCACTACACCTGGAATAAATTTCAGCCCGATATCTCAATTATTCTGTCTTTTATTTAAATACAAAATTGTTATGTCCTTATTGAAAGACCCGATAGATACGCTTTTTGGCCTACCGCAACTTGCAGTAACCAATAAGAACTAAATTTTTTTTATTAAAAATAACTGCCTAGTAGTTATAACGTCTAAGCTATCTCATGCCTGGAGCCCAATGAACGCAACGCGAACGCAGAAACTGTCACTTACAAGTTTGTTCCATAGAAATCATTTGAAGTGAGCACAGTGAACGAAACTACAACGCAAAAGTTTGACAGTTCATAAAGTGAGGTTGGGCAAATGTTGTTCGAGGAAAAATTGATAGCATTAGTGCAATAACATACAAATAACAAAGATAAAGACCAACAAAGCAAATTATCGCTTCAAAATTTCAAAATTATCCATTTTTGTAATTTTGCCAACTTTATACCACTTTATATTATGTCACTTGTACTACTTCACGAGATGCCACTGGGCTTTGTCGCTGAAATGTTGCGCTGCGTGACAGTTTGTGCGTTTTAGTTGCGTTCGCGTTGCGTTCATTGGGCTCCAGCGGTCAGTGCAAGCGCGCACCGCGTTGGCAAGCATGCAGAATGGTACCGAAGTTTTTAAAATACAGTACACTCGCGGTATAGTGAACGCGTGATATAGTGAACTCGCGATATAGTGTCCATGATTTTTTTTTTACATTGATCGCTCTAAATAGTGAACAACTCATTTTTTGGCTGCTTGAAATAGTGAACAAAATTTACAAAGTACCGCAAAGAAACCAAATAAAGAGAATATTCTAACAGAACTTTCATAAATTCGAGTCTAGGCCACAGCTTTTGTTGTTCTAGTCTATGGAAAAGTATTTTTATCCTTAGTCACATGCAGTTCTTTATTGGAAATGGCTAAAAGAAAACATCTCTCCCTTAAAAATAAGTGCGATTTAATCGATGATTATAAGGCCGGTAGAAGTGTAACTACACTGGCCTTGAAATATGGTGTTGCAAAATCCACAGTTTGTGCTATAAAGAAAAACATAACAAAAGCTATAATTGCCAATATGGCAATCATTGGAGACCCGTATGGTGATATTCGTATCAAAATTCGAACAGTTGTACCAAAATTCCACTTTGAAGTCAAACTTTCCAATAAGATTTTTTTAAATTTATTCCAATCGGATTTTGATGTATGGGAGTTTTATGTAGAATCATATCCTAAATAACTTTTGTTCTTGGACTTTTTTGATAAGATGCACGGTTTTTGAGATATTCACAAAAAACGATTTCGTTCGTATGGGGGGTACCCCCCCTAATGGTCCATTTTTGCCCATTAACGAACTTAGCCTCACATTTTACGAAAAACGGATCCACGCAAAATTTCAAGTCTCTAGCTCAATCCGTGCGCCCGTAATCCGCGCCACAGACAGACGGACAGACAGACAGACAGACGGACAGACAGACGGACATGCAGAAATGAATTATTTTTATCATTCTAAACACACTGGTGTAATTCATTTTTATGTGTGATGACGGGATCTGGGCGTTACAAACGGTAAGGCAAAGTTAATATACCCTTTGGTTTCACAATACGGGTATAAAAAAAGCAAATGAAAGTCACAGATTTTTTTCCAAATAAATAATTACATGTCCAAAAAATAAATAATTCTTTTAACATAAATAATTTTTTTTTTTTTTTTTTTTTTTTTTTTTTTTTAGCTTTGCCTTTATCCTGAATTCAGGTTTAACAGAAAAAACTTTCACGACTGATAAAGGCAAAGCTAAAACAAAACAAATGTTCATTTCATTTGAATCACAGTCGAAAACCATTTGCATTGTCAATGCAAAAATCCATAAATAAATTATGTATATTTGTTCTTCAAATTAAAAAATACTGAAATATGTGGTAGTTTTTGTCAGCTTAGTATAGTGAACCATTTGATTTAGTGAATAGGCTTGGTTTTTTTGAGTTCACTATATCGCGAGTGTACTGTACCTTTGAACTAGTATTTTAACGTCCATCGAAGTCGATATAAGCAAGTAGTATATAAGTAAGTTGGTGGCGGTTCCCATATTGGTTTATACGCGTTTTAAAAACTAAAATTGCCACTTTAGAGCCATTCTACATGCTTGCCAACGCAGTGCGCGCCTGCCCTCAGAGTCAGACCAGATAACTAATTGCTTATTAAATTTGAAATTTGAATATTATATTGGATAATTCCTACTTAAGAAATTCTTCTGTAATTTGTTGTCTAACTTAAAAATTTACTCAGACTGTTCTGCCATCTGATTAATGGAAAATTAAATAATTACAAAAGAAGGGTCCCGCAGACTATCAAATGGTATAGCATTTTTTTGCCAAGTATATTCGCTAGTGCTGTCGTCGCTGTACCAAAGAATTAAAAAAAAAATATTTCTGGTTACTTCGACAACATAACAAATTAGTCAAAAGATAAACGCATTCCGGGAATAAAAACAATAATTCTTCTGTACAACAGATATTGCAGAATGCAATTCAAATATAGTAGTTGGATAAAAATCTACAAATATTTATAGATACTACTATAGCTGTTCGTTACAGTGGAAGCAAAACTTTGGCCCTGGTAATTCTTTTATCGAGACTGTAGTGTCAATAATCCTTTGTTATCGTTCCGGAAACATTAATTCCGGCACTAGGGAAAGGACTGATTTTTTGTGCATTTTTATTTTGAAATCAAAGTCATTAATCAGTTAGGTTAGGGTCTGATACGTCTTATAAACAATGCACATTGGCTATCATAGGATCCCGGAAGGAAAACGTTCCAGTTCAGTGGATTGAATGCGTCAGGATACCTTCTGGTAGCAAAAAAGGACTCCTCTCCACATTGCAACATGGCTGTCTGGCTGAGTGTAAAATGAATGGAGAAAAGTTTCGAACGGTTGGAAGTTCGTCCTGATGCAATTTCCTTTGTTGTCATTGCAATTTTTTCAAATTGTGGATTCAAACTAACACTAGTGTAAAGCGAAGATTTGCGGACACAGACTCATTTAATAGTTGCATGATATACGGATATCTTCCACTCTTTTTCGTGGAAAATTAAACTTGAAGAACTCAAGAATTTTGCTAGTACATTGAAGCCTTTTTTGGGGTGTAGAAAGATCCATAAATAATAATAATAATAAAATAAAATGTGAATAAAATTATTACTTTCCTTCGAGAAACATGCAAAAATGCAACCCTTGAGAAATGAACGAGAAATTCCTTCTTCCCAAGATTTATTTCCGGCATACCAGAGAAGTCCCCCCCGAAAATAAATGTCCTGAATTTCATTAGCACACAAATGCACTCCTTTGAAACAAAACACACCAAACATTTATACATATTTGTAGCAATTACCAATACGAATGCACTGCAATTTATTACCAAGGGCGCTGTGTTGTTACTGTTGTGTCATTTTTGAGGGTGGCAGGTGGTGGTGCTGCATGCACGACATCTAAACGAAGATCCTGCCGAAAAATGTTGATGTAAAAAAAGGGGTTCGAAAGTTACTGTTATTTTGGATGGTAGAACCACTGCTGCCGGCCAGATGGGATAGACTGAGATGGAATTATACTACATGTGTGTAGTTTTAGGGTACACAAACTAACATACAAACATATGTAATCATATAAAAGTAACGTAGTATTCCACAAAGGATATTACAATTACCATCACTATATTAATGTAATTACCATAAATATCGTTATTATGGTTTAAGTTATTTGTTTATCAAATTAAACTATTCTATATGTATATATATACTTGTATTTATGAGAAAAACTATTTCAATTTATTTGCTAATTTGAAAAATTTCCATTGGTATTGGTTGATTTTAAAGCACTTTAAAGCACAGACACATCGAATGCATACAAAGGAAGGACATTTAGAAAAAGGAAACCGTAAGCTTTTCAATAGAGATATCTACACATAATATTTTATATAAATTTACTCGTACGTACGTATCTAAACAACAACAACAACAACAAAAAAAACAACAACACAACACCCCTCCTTTTTTTTCACTTGATCGTACTTTTTCTTAAAGTGGATTTTCTTTATTCTCTAATTTCTTATTGTTGCTATTCGGATTTGTATCCTTTGTTGGAAATATTCACAATATTAATCACAAAAAATATATATTTCATTATTTTTTCATTTATCAAATTTCTCTTTTGTCGAGATTGTTGCAGACTAAAGCATGCCCGTTTTTCTGACACTCGTAAATCCCGCTGCCATCCGACTACCATCATAAAAAAAAATCTCTAGTATCGACGATCCCCCATTGGGGGATGAAAATTAGCACATAGACGGAGCAAAATCATGTTTCACTGGCTGGCGGTGAAAAGACAACGAACGAAAGTATGCACCATAGTCACATTATTAAAATAATTCATATATGCCGGGTAATGTGTTGTTTTTTTTTATTCTCTCACGATTATTACAGTTAAAAGAAAATTCAGTTTCCTTTATTCTCTCATCGAAATACATAAAACTAGACAACCACAAAAAAATAAGAGAAATTCACTCAACGGCAACTATTAACGTGAATGCAATTTAAATTCTTAAATCTGTTAGATTTTCTTAATGGTTTTTTTCTTTAATTAAATACGGCACTGGGTTTGGTCCGAGAGCAAAATCGAGTTTAATTTGATTTCTTTATTTAAATTTGATTCCTAATTAAATATTTTAGTAAATATGATTTTTGCTATAATTTAATTATAACTATAATCTAATTATTTGATTTTATCAGATTTGAATTCAATGTGTGGTCTTGTAAAAATTTTATCGTTTAATTTGTTTGAATTTAAACCGAGGCCCGTACGAGTAACACGACCTTATCGCCCGATCGACCGACATCATTTCATTTTTTTGGGGTGGTTTCTTCTATAGGGAAAAATTTTCCTATCAAAAGCAAACGAAGTGTTCTCTTCTCTGTTATGTCCCTATATACGAGATGCATTTACTCATTTTAACCCTTATATACTAGAATAACGACTTCCTGCGAGAGAAGCGCTCAAGTGGTGAAAGCTCGCTGGCGATTCAAATACACGGGGGAGACGAGCTTTCATCGTGAGTCATTCAAAGTTTCTGATTTTTTAGGGGTTGATGTGGAGCTCCGCATGAAGAGGGCCGATCGGTATTTTCATAAACATGTTGCTACATTGGTACAAATGTGGGGGGATGAAAGACCCAAATGATATGTAGGTAAATAAATTTCCTTTTTATTTCGCTTTTAAAAAAATGTTAGATAATGTCTGATAAGGGTGAATTGAATAAGGGGAACTGTTATTTACCTTTGTATACATTTTAGTTCTATATTAAGTGGTGAAATGCTAATCTAAATATTTCACCATTAAATAAAAGCAACAAATGGATTGAATTTGTCTTCTCCTAATATTTTTTTTTGTGTGCTTTAAACATATGATATTGACTTTCGTGCTAAATGTTTCTCTTTAATATTTAATATGAAGGTGGTTGGCCTTGTCGAGGAATAAAAGCGCGTTTCAACATTAATTTTTATTTAGGAGAGACAATAACGAAATTTTAAGGGGCTTTTTTTTAATATACGACAAAAGTATACTTGGAACATTTACGGAAATTTCTAATCTGTTTGGAATGTTCTGAAGAAAATATAAGAAAAGTCACAAAGTTCTGGGGGCAATATTTAAACCTTTTTTGTCATAGTTTCAGCCAGAGCTTAGGGGAAGACTCTTTAACAGCTCAGAATGGTCGGAAGAACGAAAAGAGATGTCGGTTTATGTTTTGCTTGAATTTCTGCAGGTATGACAAAAAAAACAAATAAAAAAAAGATACAAAAAAGGTACAAAAAAGGTACAAAAAAGGTACGAAAAAGGTACAAAAAAGGTACGAAAAATCATATCGCTTTATGGAAAAAGGGAAAAATGTAGAGAATTTTAATATATGTTTTTTTGAAAAGCCATTAGATTGCAAACAATTCGTAAAAATCTATTTTTAAAACTTTTAATCAAAATATTTCAATAACGGTAAAAGATAACGGATAACAGTAAAAGGCAAAATTGTGGCAAACATTATTCTCTACAATTCATCTCATATATTGAACTACCAAAAACCCATTGTCCAACAAGTACGTCATGCAAACTTTTGCCCATTTACCCCCGTTACTTCCCTGATCAAGGTTTTTCAAATACCGCCGTCACACACTCGATGATCTCCCCCTGCCTCTCTAAATGTGTAAGGCGTCGTTTATATCTGACACTTTATTCCGCGAATTATATTCTTTGATACTAAATTTCACAATCGTTTACAGTATGACACGAAATTCAGAAATTTATACCTAAAAGACGCCCAAAACTCGATTTTTTCATATAAGACCGTCATAATTCAAGTTTCGACAACTTTTGCCAGATGATTTTATTCTGCGATAGATGAATAAAATTTGCGGAATAAATTCTGAATGAAATTTGCGGAAAAATTCAAGAGAAAATCGCAAATGTAGACTAAGCCTAACGTATTTTATGAACAGCCCTAAAAAAGTTTTTTTTACGTTGTATCAAAGCAATGTAGTATCACTAATCAAAATCTCAATCTCAAATTGTATTTACATAACAAGATTGTTAATCATTCGGGGTTTTTGCATCTTTAAACATCGAATTTCTGAATTTATTTTTTTGTTAAAATCTAAGAAGAAATCGTATTATATTATATAAACTTCAAAAATGTTCTGCAATAATATGATCTTGAATGCAAAAACATTTAACAAAGCTATTTTCAATTAAATTCTTTATTTAATTTTAAATGAAACGCGCTAAAAATCTCACAGGTGAATTCCCTTTCAAAACTTAAAAGACTTTTACCCCATTCAAGCTCTTCGGATTATTCACCGCCAAAAGCTCAACATTAACGAAAAGCTCGAAAGCGCTGAGGTGAATTGTGCAAGTTCTGTGAATTCAAATGCATTGAAACGTAAACAATACGAGGGGAAAGACGTGCAACCACCCCTAAACGTCAGACAACCGTAACGATAGGGTTGAAAAAAGCTGTTGCCGGCTAACTGTCAAAACTGCTAGTTCCAAAGTTCTCTGTTGGATGTCGTTTATCGTTTTCGACAAAATTTCAGGGTGAGGAAGACATTCAACAGGAGTTTAGCTTAATTCTGGCTGAGCATAAATTGTGGCGCTTCAAAGAAGACTAACAGAACGGGCCGGAAGAGGTGGTAAAGGTTTCGCTTGTGAATTGTTTTTCGCTTGATGTATTTATTGGTTCCAGGGGTGAATAGCAATGAGGACAACCTTGTTTCGAGATTTAATCAAATTAAGCATTGATACAAGTTAACTACGTTTTCTATTTTCTATTTTTGATTTCGGTTTGGTTCGCTTCATTGCCATTGATCTCTGTTACCGAGCGCCGCTGTTCATTCTGTTTTTTGCAAAGAATTTTAAATCTATAACCACGCAAAATAAAAATAAGAAACCACTCGAATGTTCAATAGGAAAACAAGCAAAGTCGTCTTCGGTCAATGAAAAAAAAACCAAGAAAAAAAGTTTGTAGCTAGAGAAATGTTGAGAACAGCTCTTGTTCGATACAATCTCTATTTGGGAAACGCCTGAAGATATGCAAGATTGTGTTCGTATGATGCTGGGATAATATTTGAGTTTTTCTATATAGACATAAAAAAATTCTTGAGAATTTATTCTTTTATTATTGACTATTCCAGGAAAATTGTTATAAGAAAATTGAAAGTTAATTTGTGACAAAAAAAAAAAGAATTTTCCGTAGAAACAAGACTTTGTCGTTAGGAATTTAATAAAGATTTATGAAATATGATATAAAGAATTTTTTATTACGTTAGTGCGGTTCGTTACCATAGAAAAAAGCAACATTTAAACTTCGTTTAAGAAAATTTAAGAATTTGTGGAAAAGAATTAATGTGAAAAACATCTCCACACACCTATTTAAAAGGAATGTTAACATATCGCGTGGAAATTGCACTGAAAATATGACCACGTTTTGGTAAAATGAAATTCAATAAAACCACGTCGGAAGCATGCATAAGAAATGACACCCTCGAAACGTAAGTGATCCCTTCTGGCTCGATGGTGCACGTAAAGGAATTTAGCCAGACGAATATTTTCTACTAAACAAGCGAAAAACTCCTTAGAAAAGTCATCTATCCAAGGGTATAAGACTCATGGAAAACCGGAGATTTACTAAGAGAGAGCACATGAGCTTAAAGGCTGAACGAAACTTATCCCAGCCGGGTTCAACCCTAGTCTCAGATGCCAAGGTTCAGTAGCCTCGTAACCCTCCCCAAATAACCCCAAATCTCATACATATTTCAATAACACTTTGGCCCCAAAGTACAGTTAAATTATACTCGAAATGGGGGGCGATGTAGAAAAAGCAAAACGTATAGGAAAAAACCCTCCTTCGTTTGTGTATTTTAATACCCGAAATAACGAATTTTTGCACAATATTTGGTTGTTTCAAAGGAAGTCAGTTGTCTTGTTTGCTTATGATTTGCCTATAGGATCAGTTACGTTAACAGATTTTCCAGGATTTGTGTACACTGTCAAGGAAATAAATGCCTGCGTGTTCCTCTTAAGGATGCCAAAAATCAAACGATGTTAGGTGTAAGGAGGTTGATGTGGGCATAACTAGCGCTTGTTTTCGTTAAAAGAAACACGATCTCCATTCTAACTAAAGTTGACGAAGTCAAATGACGTGGAAGACTAAATACAGCGTGAAAAGGTCATAAATTACTTTGCAATTTTCCCCTAGATCCCGACGGCCGAGACATTTCACGGGAAGGAAATATTTCTTCTTCGTCCATGGTTTTTATTTCAGTTTTTTTCTTGTTTGGCTATCGCTTTTTTCTATTTTTTTTGTTCGTTTAGATAAAATAGAGTCCTGGATTTTTTTTCTTCGCATTGAGAAGTGAATAGCTGCTGATCTGATGCCGTCGTGGAAAAGGTATGAGAGATCCTGTCGCATAAATTTCATTTTTAGTGCTAGTCAATGGGAAAAATGTACAACACGATATGATAATAGGGGGGTCACATTTGGCTTAGATGGAGTCGAGTCCCTTTATGGCGTCATTGTGTGTCTCAACCAGATATGAATTGCTTTATATTGGGGCGAAGCTATTCTCCGTATTTCTTTTTTAAATTCACTTTTCCCTTCAATTCGGTTCTGATAGGGAGGAAAATTGAGATTTCTTTTAGAGGTTCGCAACTTTCCAAACATTTCCTTATCACAATTTTTGCTTAGTCATTTGCAAAAAAAAAGTGGGAAAAAGAATCGAGGCTGACTAGGAAATTTCTTGTAAAACTCTTAGTTTGATAAAAAAATCGCAAAAACTGTCTTTTTGGCATTATTTATGTATATTGAATTTTTGCATTAACTCAAATACATTCAGAAAATCATACCATACTTTCGTGAAAGCAGGGACGAAACAAAAAAAATATGTCTTAGACTTTGAAAAAGTTTTACACCCCTATTGTCTTTCCGTCACCTAAACTCTCACCTGACCTGAAGCTCACATAACTCTGAATTTGATATTGTGTATATCACAATATTGTGGAGCTACGTGACTGAATTGCTTTACATTCCTATGCGATTGTATTAATCGGTAATGGCCACACAATATAAACTTTTAAAAGGTGATTCTGTTATGAAATTCAAAACATAAGAAAAGCTTCAATTGCCAGGCGGCAGTCGTCTAATACTCTATATGAGGCCGATTTACGAAAAAAAAGTCATTTGTATGGGATAGGGAATGAGGGGAAGGACTAGTTCGATTGGATTTTGATGTGTGGAACGGTTATGTAGAATCATATTTTAAACACATTTCGTCTCTATAATTTTTTCGATACGATGCATCGTTTTCGAGAAAATAAAACCTAACGCCGATTATTTTCTTTGGGGGCTACGTGAAATTGCTTGTTTACGTGGATAAAAGAGCAACGATTGACGCTTTGGACGACAACATACAGCGAGTTATTGCGGGTATATGGCCTCAGATGCTCGAAAAAGTGGTAAAAAATTGGACCGACAAGATGCGTTTTGTAACTGCCACTCGTGATGCTCATATCGCACATGGTCCCGTAGACTGTAGTATCTCAAAATCGGCCATTTTGAGAAAAACGCATTCAAAGTTTTCATTTCAAAATAATTGTTTATGAATAATTGTTTTTTCTGTTGTCTGTACAGTAATATTTCAATTTATTACTCTTTTGATAATAATTCACAGATCATTTGCTTCATTTTTTTTTTTTTTGCAATAATAAAAGATAGAGATAGGTTTGTTTTCCACAAAATCAATTTAAATTTTAAAAAATGGGAATTTAAAAAACCAAAAAAAAATAAATTTTAGGACTACGTTTACATTTAAATTTGTTTTTCATTTGATTCAGTCAATTTTCCTTTACATAATGGAATAATTACTCAAAAACACATTTTTTTGAGATACTACAGTCTACGGGACCATGTGCGATATCTCCGAAATCATACTAATATATAAACATAACAAAAGCTATAATTGCCAATCTGGCAATCATTGGAGACCCGTATGGTGATATTCGTATCAAAATTCGAACAATTGTATGAAAATTCCTCTTTGAAGTAAAACTTTTCAACAAGATTTTTTAAAATTTATTCCAATCGGGTTTTGATGTATGGGAGATTTATGTAGAATCATATCCTAAATAACTTTTGTTCTTGCACTTTTTTGATAAGATACACCGTTTTTGAGATATTCACAACAAACGATTTCGTTCGTATGGGGGGTACCCCCCCTAATGGTCCATTTTTGCCCATTAACGAACTTAGCCTCGCATTTTACGAAAAACGAATCTGCGCAAAATTTCAAGCCTCTAGCTCAATGCGTGCGCCCGCAATCCGCGCCACAGACAGACGGACGGACAGACAGACAGACAGACGGACGGACATGCAGAAATTAAATATTTTTATCATTCTAAACACACTGGTGTAATTAATTTTTTTGTGCGATGACCGGATCTTGGCGTTACAAACGGTAAGGCAAAGTTAATATACCCTTTGGTTTCACCATACGGGTATAAAAATGAGTTGGTGTCTGTCTGTCTGTCTGTCCTCTTTCACGCAAAAACGGCTGAACCGATTGACTTGAAATTTGACATGAGTGTCTGTGGTAGTTCTGGTTCCAATATAGGCATACGGAAAAGTAGCGCGAGAGGTGGGGAGAGTAAGGGGAGGGGGTAAAATGATTTCGAAACTTAGTTTTTGCACTATGTTACCCTTTCGCGGGGAAACTACTGAACCGATTGGCCTGAAGTTTAGCTCCAACATAGACCATCAAAAAAATGTTAAATGATAAAGAAATATCTTTCAAATAAAAGCATTTTTTAGATCCAAAGAAAATGTCGTGTATTTTTCTTACATTCGTTTTCCTAACACTCTTAAAAAACACCTGTTAGGGTTGGAAGGGATTAATTTAGCCGGCAAATTTCATGAAATTTCATTAAGTGTTGTGGAAATAAACGGAAAATAATTTAACTAAACTCAGTAAAACTTATTTCGTTCGACGTAAAAACGAAATATGACGGGAACATTTAACTGAACGCGTATTCTAAGAAAAATCACGGGTTAAGGTAAAGAAAATTAGTTACCATTATTCCTCTCCAGCATATTTGTATCATTTTCAAATTTCATCAATCTCAGATATTGTTTAAATAGAAGATTCATAGCGACTCAATATCAATATCATTTTCTCTGTAAACCGATTTAATGTTATTAGATTTTCTTTTTTACTTGCACACATGTCGCATCTTTTAGATACAAGATATGAGCGCATACATAAAATTCATCGTTTTGATTATATTAAACATCCTCAAACAATATTTCCACAAAAAAAAAATCGAATTTGAATTTTATCCTAGTAAATTGGATTTTCGGCATAAGTCACACAGGGCCAGAGGGTGGTCTTTGTCGAACATTTTAGCCGATCAGTCAACGTTTGATGCCAATAAATTGCCTTGTGGCTCTCACACTCGAACTATTTGCTATGGAGAAAAGGTGTAGCCGAAGGATACAAAATCCTATGCGATGCCTGAAGGTCTACACTGTTTCAGTCGTGATAAGACGACAAAAATGAAAAGAGAAACTGGCGAGTCCTTTGCCCCAGCACCAAAGAAATGACGAACGACTTCATTTAAAAGGGACAACAACAAATATATGGATTATAAATTCACGATATTCTGCGTCTGGGATACAGATTCCTTTTATCCTTCCACTTTCGCCCAGCCAGTAGCAATCAGTAATATTGAAGGGACAGAATTTCGTATGCATCCCAAGTGGGAAAAGTGGTTTTTACCCTGGCTGAGCTGAGATACCGCACTGAATTAATTTACGAGATCAACGTGATGATTAAAAACACCGACGACAACAACATAAATGGGGGTAAGATGGAAGACAAAGGGGGTTATGTCTATCAAAAACCCTAAGTGAAATCTTATGATGGTGCATTTTAGTCATTTTATCATTTCAATTGAGTTAAAAGTAGAACTTAAATAATTCACCATTTTAATATTCATTCGATGCATCCCTTTTCCATTTACAAAATATCACCAGACACGATTTACTGTTGAGATCAAAAGACATTCTTGCTCCCCGTGAATAATCCCGCCGGAATTTTCGATATTTGCATTGTCCAATTTTCCAAATGGCAAATCAACGCCATTGAAAGTTTTCCCAGTGAATATGCGAATAGGAAAATTTCCACTCAACTGTGAAAATATTTGTCCACCGCTAATCCACCGACAGCCATGGCAAACATTCGGATTAATCGCGATGTATTACAAGGCAAACAATAAATTTTCCCATAAATTATGGTAATTGATGCCATCTGCATTGAATGTTTTCGTCCTCATCCATAAAAGATGAGAAAACTTTAATCCAAAAATTGAAATTTGTTATAAGAAGTCTACCTTATCCTTTAATAAATCGTACGGGTCGTCCCGCACCAGCATTTCGTTTTCAATACTCAATCCATACGTTGTCTTGATATACTTCAAAGGTGAAATTTGGTAAAAGAAGCGTATCACAACGGAAAGGGGAATGTCGTCTATAAGAATGGGATGAGGTAAGTGCTACACACGATTAAATTGAATTATGGGCTTATCAAATTACGATTTCATCATAAGCCGATAAAAACGAATTCAATGAACTTGGCAAGACGACAACGTTTTCGAGGGCCAATGCCAGGGACTACGTAATAATACTCGTAAACATAAGCGCAGCATAACAGCATAAGTAACATCCCATGACAAGACAAGAATAATGGTCTTCCCTGTCACTTTAGAAGACCATCAGCTCGACACACGAACGCGACGGCAGAAGTTCTTCCATTTTCCCTTCGATCCCGTAACAATTTCTCCTTATAAATGCGGTTCAAGCCGCAAATTCGCTTCGTTTGAATACCAAGCAGTAAGCGATGTAAATGCATTAAGAAACCGTTTCTTAAAGATTTGTATTCATGCAGAAGGAGTTGGCGAGCGTACAATGACGACGGGGAGGATCGCACAATAAGACCCGAAAATACAAACTCCCGAGTCCACTAATCAAACGGTGATTCATTCCCGAACCCCATGAAAAATCCAACAGGATTAGTGAGTCACGCACTCACCAGAATTGCTGTGTGCAGAGGAGAATGCGGTTGAGGTATTCTAAAGGGCAGATGCCATTCTGATATACATATTTCTTAATTTGTAATCATACAAATATATAAAATCAAACGGTGATTATATGTTTGGTATTTTTAAAGCTGAAGTTTTTGTAAAAGAAAAATGTGGGTAAGATAATGATGATCGTGTATTTGTTTATCAGAAGAATCAGAAAGCCCGTAAAAAAATTATATTAGGCGCTATATTACTTTCTTGAAGAATTAATTTTTCCATCAAAATTTCATCAAAATTTCATCAAAATAGTCATCAAAATTTATTAGATTCCTCTAATAAGAGATTTTTCAAAAATTTGTTGCATTTTTCTAAAGAAAATATAGATTTTTGCCATGATTTGATATACACTTTTTCTGAAAGCTATTGATGAGTACTATATCAAGAAAATACTAATAGATTTCCAGCAGATCAGATTTTTGAAGAAATTAAATTCTTATTAAATTTTAAGAAATTAAAATTTTTATTTTTTTATACCCGTATGGTGAAACCAAAGGGTATATTAACTTTGCCTTACGGTTTGTAACGCCAGGATCCCGTCATCACACATAAAAATGAATTACACCAGTGTGCTTAGAATGATAAAAATAATTAATTTCTGCATGTCCGTCCGTCTGTCCGTCTGTCTGTGGCGCGGATTGCGGGCGCGCGGATTGAGCTAGAAACTTGAAATTTTGCGCAGATTCGTTTTTCGTAAAATGCGAGGCTAAGTTCATTAATGGGCAAAAATGGACTATTAGGGGAGGTACCCCCCATACGAAAACGGTGCATCTTATCAAAAAAGTGCAAGAACAAAAGTTATTTAGGATATGATTCTACATAAAACTCCCATACATCAAAATCCGATTGGAATAAATTTTAAAAAATCTTATTGGAAAGTTTGACTTCAACGTGGAATTTTGGTACAACTGTTCGAATTTTGATACGAACATCACCATACGGGTCTCCAATGATTGCTAGATTGGCAATTATAGCTTTTGTTATGTTTTATTATTAACTAATATAACTCGTGTAGCAAAAAAGGTTTTTGAAAAGTCTTTTTCGTTTGGTATCCCCTTTGCGGACAAATTAAACAATACACTTTTGTAGGTAGTTAATAAAAATTTGGCGATAAAATGCATACTCTTTGGAAATCACAAAAAAACTATATCGTCCCTTGATTTTTATCTTATACTAGCAGACCCTTCGTTGCCAGCTTAAAGTTTTTTGTATAAATTTTAGAATGCCAAAAAACCATAATTAGGACTTTCCATTTCGAATTTTGAAATTCCAATACCAGATTCGTGATAAGCAACCCTGAAAACCTCCCAAAGCCAGTTTTTGCGAGAAAACTTGAAAAAAGGACATTTGAATTATCCTTATTGGACCTTCCTTTTCGAATTTTAAAAATCTAACACCCGATTCGCGATCAGCGATCCCAAAAACCCCATAATGCCAATTTTTCTGGGGAAAAATGGGAAAAAGGATATTTTCGTTATCCTTACAGGACCTCCCGTTTAGAATTTTGAAAATCTAATACCGGATTCGTGATCAGCGATCCCAAAAACCCTATAATGTCCATTTTTCCGGGCAAAAATTGGAAACAGGTAAACTTTTTTTAGTTTCTTGTAAAACTATTGATCCTGAAAATAATTCACGGCAAAAAATTTTCTTCACAGCAATATCTTGAGAGAAACAGGATATTCAAAAATTGCGTTTTCAAACGAAAAACGAAAAACGAAAATTGGATTTGCAAAAAAAACTAGATTTGGTTTTTATGCTTTTTTCTCCGAAATTAAGCGTTTTTCGATAGTCGTTCATATGGACGCCTCCGTGCAAGACTATCGTAAATCGACTTACGACATTCTTCAATGTTGAATTTTAAATTCACGAAAAAACAAAACTCGTTAACTGTTTTGAGATGTTAACCCTCTAACCGGAATATTTCCGAAAAAAATTCACCAAAATATGACTTTCAACTTGCGACAGACCGTTTTCCAGCATATAAAGCGATAACTTACAAAAGTCAGTGTAACACGTTCCGGCGATTTCCGACGATTAAAATTGTTACCCGTTATAAACAAGCGAATTCCCTGAAGCATTCCGGCTAGAGGGTTAAGGATTTACAATTGCAGATCAAATAATTTTCTTCCAAAATCTTTCAAATTGGAAATTCTTCCCAATATTAAAATTTTATCGTACTTACAAGAACGTCAGAATTTGGACAGCTCGAGAGAGTTACGATAGTCCTGCACGGAGGTGTCGATATAAAGGAAATTGAAAATATCAATATTTACCATATTTTTGCTATCCACAAGAACTCCATATCTTGAACCGTTGTCGAGATTTACCGTTATTTCTAAAAATTTAGTTTTTGTCGTTTTTATCGAAAACTAACGGGGGTTTTTTTTCAAGAAATAAATTAAAGGAAATAATACTTCCCACTACTTGTTTTTAACCTTCAATTTTTATATTTATCCGTTCTCGAGATCTTATCGTTACAGTGTGAAAAAATTAATCTTAGCAATTTTCGTGCAACCTAACGGTTCTTCCAAAACCCACCAAATATTTCTGTGGTCACAAGGAAAAACCGCATAAGTCGAAAAAGCGTGTTTTGAGTAATTTGGGTTTAAAGTTTTGATTATTTTTGTTTTTGCAAGCAAAACTGACTTAGGTTATATGGTTTTTGCTCTGCCATTCCTCATAGGGGTACAGCATGAAAACCAAATTTTGACAGAATATAGAACTGGATAAGGAGAATTCAAATATGCACCAACCTTTAAAACCACATAACTCGACTTAAGCGGTTTTTCCTTGTGACCACAGATTTATATGACAGTATTGTTCTTTACCTACTGGATCTACATTTTTTCAAAAAAAAAACACTGCGTTAAGTAGGTTAAGTGGCTTATAACGGTGAGATGATGCCCTTCTTACATAATCAAACTTCATATGATGAATACAATTGAGTATAATTTATAATTTTTTTTATACAAAGACATCGAAAATCTCGAGATCTAATTAATGTAGAAAGTTGAAATTTGGAATTGGATTTTGTCTTCTTACATATAAGAGAGGTAAAATTACCCGGCGCTCAATCATTCAAGACAAACCTTTCTTACAACTTTTCACACAAACGTTAAATAAATTCAAAAATTTATATTTCCTAAAACAAAAAAGTCTAACATACCTCTCTTCAATAGTTGTCGGCAGCTGCGATCGAGCTCTCATCAAACTCAAAAAGTGTTTGCCATGAATTCCACCCCCGCCCTCAGACAAATATCCATTGTCAATGTCACTAAATCGCGACGCTGGAGTCCTTCGCAAGGCATCCCCGTCGCTGCAATATCCTTGCTGATTCACGTCCACATCGCAGAAATCAATGACGTAATGTTGGCTGCGTGTACCTCGCGTCGGCAAAGTAACATGGCTGTTATAGCCACGCAAAAGAGGTCGCATGGGGAGCACATTGACCGGCTTCTCCTCTTCGTAGATGGTTCCGACAATCTTCGAAGGCACTGTGTTGAACTTGTGACCAGTGTTGCCGTTTCCATGACCCTGACCGTTACTATGGCCACATCCGTTACTCATCGGTTCGTGGTGGTTGTAGCCGGCCAACATAGGATCCGTGAATTCGTGCTTTCGATTGGGGATGGGATTCAAGGGTGGTGGTGGAATACGACTATTGGTGTACAGGACATCCGAACCGGACTCTGAGCTTGGCCGATAGATGACGCTGGATTCACTTGAGTTGGAGTGCAGTCCGCTGCCACTTTGCGTGGAGCTCGAATGGAGACTGTCACTCATCGATATGCTGCTGTTCTGCTGTAGGAGTTTCAAAGGTCCCAAAGGTCCATTCGGGATCGAGTTGCAGGATTCACTCGCAATGGACATTGGATTTACGATATGCATGCGTTGCTCCTGATTCATTTCTGATATGCTGCCGTGATTGCTTGATATGTCACTCTTCTCCGACTTCAGTTCATTGAAGTCGGCTTTCTTATCAAAGATGGGCGTTGATTTGCTTGTTCCCTTAATGGCCGCCATCGGTTTGGGGATTCCAGTCGATGACGTCAACATCAGGGACTTGCTTGCTGCTATTAGACTGGACTTAGACTCTGAGCGAACTTCCAGTTTATTCGCTTGGAGTTTGGAAGACGACTGTTTGGATTTTGCGTCAGATTTTGTGGCCATCGTGGTTTTTGATGACTTCCCAGGCGGCATCAATGAGTTCAATTTCGAATCACCCACCTGGACATCGGAATCTTTGCGCGCTGGACTCTTATCCTTCTTGTCGTGCTTGGCGGAAGTTTTCACTGATAGGGTCTCCTTGGAGGTGGCCTTCTGTGCGGACGATAGTAGCTTCGATTGTTTCGCGGCTTTGGCACTTTGGTCGGATTTCTTATTATTTGTCATTGTGTTGGTTGTATTGGCAGTGGAGGAGGTCACGGTGGGTGGTTTTATCTGCGATAGATGCCCATCGTTTAGGCTAAGGCTAGAGTCGCTTCTCTCGCTACGCGCCGACGAGAAGCCACTGCTTGAACTTGTCCGCTTCGAAACCTGCGATTTTGATGATGAATTATTCGATGATGATTTCTCCTTGTTGAAGAGCTTCAGTTTATCTAGCATTGAATGTTTGGTCGTGTTCGTCGTTGTCGTATTGCTGGCGTTGAGTGTGGAGTTGGAGTTGTTGGTCCCACCGATGCAGTTCTGTTGGACAACGCCCCCATTGATATTTTGATGTGGTCCCGCCGTATAGGGACTAGCCGGGATTTTACATGGCGGCTGCCGAAGACTGAGGAAATAAATCAAACAAATGGATTTAAATGACAAATCTGTTTTCTTTTTTTGAAAAATTTTTTTTAGAATGACAATAAAAAATATCACACATCATTCATTTGTTTCATACATGTTGGTGTGAATTGACATTTTCGTGTCTCGTGGCACTTACCCATTGTTGTTACCCTTTTGGCCTTGTACGGTCACATGATTGCCGACGATGACATTGGATGGGGGACTTCCTGGACGGCTGCTGTTGTTCACATCACCAGTTTTCGCTAACCCCGGGATAGCTGTTTGCATAAACGAAGGAAGGGTTCAGCGTTATTATTATTATTTACGAGATAAAGTGTGAAGCACATCATATATAGATACATAACAACGGGCCAGGGCAACATTACACAACATGTTAGGATTATGCGTTAATAATTAATATTTCAATTTGAAATTTGTGAGAACAGAAAATGAACCGACATAAAGCGGTAAAGGATAAAGATGAACACACCCTCGTTATGATATGTCGGGATGTTCTCTAATGTTGCCTATTTTCATATTTTAGCATATATGGAAAACGACATATTCGTTTCGGAATACAGCCATTATAGGATAGAGGAATAGGTTGAGGATTATTGGTGGCGCTTTCTGGCAGACGAATGGGTGTGGTGTTTAATTTCTATAGACTATGCACCTCTAGGGGTCTATTGTTATGATAAAATGTGGATTTGTAACGCAACACTAGAGATCGCTTAAAATAATTGTAAACTCTTTAAATAGAATCTGTCAACGAATTAGGTTCGTGCAAAAATATGAACAGATTTTTGGTATTTGTGTTTTATTAAAAAATATCAGTTGTGATCAATATAAAACTTTCTTCTGCAATGTTTAGTTTCGGAAAAAAGATGTAGAAAGTAATATTTTTTTCAAATATCTCGAGAACTGTTGAAGATACGCAAAAACCGTTTAAAGAAAAAACGCAGGAAATTGTATTTGCTTTGAATTTGTTCCTATGCATTTTTTGTCAAAAGCGCATTAGTTCTCGAGAAATTTTCAAAAAACTTATTTTTTTTAAATATCTTGAGAACCGTTAGATATACGTAAAAGCCGTTATAGAAAAAAATGTACAAAATTACATATTCTTTAAATTTACTTATTTTCAATTTTTCCTAAGAGCACAAAGATTTTGAATTTTTTTCAAATAACTGTATTTTAAAAAAAAATGTATGGGAGGAATCCGTTATAACTACCGTTACTTTTCTAAAAGTTGATAGAAAACTACGATTTTTAAAAAACTCTTTTAAAAAAATTTTAAGTCACTAGGTCAACGTGCTCTTGAGATATTTAAGATACGTGAAACGGACAGACTGACACACCGACAGACAAACCGACAAATAGACAGTCCGACAGACAGACAGATCCACGGACTTTCTCTTAACCCTTTCAGTACATATTTTTTTCTATGGGGGTTAAAAATACTCTCTATACAAATTAATGATGTTTAAGCTATTTATTAGTATTCATTTAAAACAAAAACAAAAAAAAACATAACAAAAGCTATAATTGCCAATCTGGCAATCATTGGAGACCCGTATGGTGATATTCGTATCAAAATTCGAACAGTTATACCAAAATTCCACTTTGAAGTCAAACTTTCCAATAAGATTTTTTAAAATTTATTCCAATCGGATTTTGATGTATGGGAGTTTTATGTAGAATCATATCCTAAATAACTTTTGTTCTTGCACTTTTTTCATAAGATGCACCGTTTTTGAGATATTCACAAAACTATAGTGTACACACTTTCTACCAAGTCAAGTTATGAGTTATGGCTTCTGAAAAGTGTGTACACTATAGTGTGTACGTGGTGACTGAAAGGGTTAATTTTGCCTCGTTCCCGAGTACAATACTTTCCCTCTACATGCAGAGAAAAAAAAATAGTAAATCTAACAACTTTATTATGGGATATCGGAACTATCACTAAAATAGTTAATTTTTATTACAAAACAGTTAATTTGAATTGAAAAAATAGTCAATTTAAATACAAAATAGTAAATTTTACTACTAAAAAGTTAAATTTCTTATAAAAATTGTCCATTTTGCCGATTTTTGTAATTAAATTTAACTATTTTTGTAATAGTCACGATTCCCCATTATAAAATAGTTAAATTTATTATCTTTTCTCTCAGTGTATAGCAGATGAAAGTAAAAAGCGCAGGGTCGAAAATAATCAATGGAATGGAGCTGGCCGTAAAAAAGTAATACTTTCTTAATAACTATTATTTTTTTTTATTCCTTCAATAGAAAAGTTTATTTCCGGTCCCAAAAACTCGCAATTTCTTAAAAAAGAATCAAAATTTCGTATCAAAATTTTGTATCAAAATTGCTTACAAATTTAGCGTAGTTGATCCCAAATTTTAAATTCGATTCTCTTCATAAAGCACCGATATTTAGACACGAAAGCACCGATATTTAGACACGGAAGCACCGATATTTAGACAACGATATTTATAAATACAAAGATTTTATCGACACACGGTTTATATATTCTCTATTTTCTCTATTTTCTTAAGAACGACAAAACCGTTTGGAATAAAATACTGGGCTTAGACATAGGGCTGCCATGGAACCTATTTGTGAAAAGAGAACCTTTGGGTTAAAAAAAGAGACATTGTATAGGAAATTAACCAAATGAAAAAAGAGAACTAAAAGAGCACTTTTTTGAATGTGAAAATTACAGAACTTAGAATGACTGCACAGAATTATTACAAAAAAGTGTAATTTTTCGTGCCTGTTATTTTCCGTATCTGTCGAAAAAAAACTGAAAATGTCAAAACTACAATCACCCTTGTTCTGAAATATGGCGTTAGCCCGCTAAACGTAACGCATTCGATTCGATTCGCTACGCGATCGGTGTTCTGATAAACGGCGTTTGCTGTTTAAAACAACGACAAGCATCGCATGATAAAGAACTGTCAAAAATCAGCTGGTTTTGCTTGTATTTGGGTTGATAGCAATTTCATTGCAACTTTTGAAAGCAAAACATGGACTTTATGCTGCCAATATATTTATTATTGAGACAGGAGGAGATAAACTCCTTGCGGGAGCAAAGAATTTTTCTGAAAAGTTCTTCGAACGTCATGAATTTAAGTAAAGAAGCGTGAATACATAGAAAAAGTGTCACTTTGAATTCATATAAATTTTTTTCCTAGCTTTAGGAGGGATATTCGGCTGAGCAAAACATCATTTTTATATGTTCTGAGGAAATCCTTTTTTGATAATTGATCCGATATTGATTGCCAGATTGCCTGAACCTCTGCTCCTTCATTGCATCAATCAAATAGTTGAACAAGGAATTATTTGTTGAATTTTTATTTCCACTCCTATTTGACAAATACACTTGTTAATTCATACTAAAATATATATTTCCATTATTTTCTACAAACATTTTATTTGATCGCAAAACAAAACCTGAAACTGCCTTCAATATCCACCAAACGCGAGAAAACTCAAGTGAGCAATTTAACCTCAAATATCAGCTCCCGGCGAATCTCAGAACAACGAAAATCGAATCGAATCGAATGCGTTGCTGCGCGTTCAACTCAAGTTGGTCACTGCGTATTCAAGAACAACGAAAATGGAATATCGAGTACTGATCGAGTAAATATCGAACAAACTAACGTAACGCCGTATCTCAGAACAAGGGTGAATATCAAATGTCAAAACCGGCTATTTCCTTAACCGCACAATTTTGATTTGTTTTGATTTTTACAGCAGCTGATCGTGGGAGAAGAAACTGTTCTTGCTGGCGCATACAATAAATAGCTTTACGTTACAATTATAATGTACAGTTTCGCACTACACACAGAAAATTGTAGAGTAGAGTACTACTATACAATAAATAACGTGATAATTTTAATTCATAATGGAATTTTCGTGGAAAAATCTGTTTGGTTTTTTACGCATAGTATGAACCAAGAGTTTTCTGAAAAAAGAGAACTAAAGAGAACTGGCAAGGAAAAAGAAAGAGGAAAAAGAATGGGGTTAAAAAAAGAGATAAGGTTCTCTTTAAAAGAGATATGATGGCAGCCCTACTTAGACATATCTTGGGTCACAATTTCAGGATTCTAGCGATCATTATTTTGAAATTATTACAAGTGGGACAAATGTCTCCACCCTGCCCAATTATCGAATTTTTGGCGGCAAAATTTGTTAACTCAAAATTTTAGCAATATAATTTTCTATGTATTTTTATAGTTACCTACGAATAATAATTTTGAATTGAATTTTTACAAAGCTAACTTTAAACAAGGTAAAAATAATTTCATTAAAACTTCTGCACTTTCCTAAGATAAATGAAGTAAAAACACTT
Source organism: Chrysopilus asiliformis (assembly GCA_964034945.1). NCBI lineage: Eukaryota > Metazoa > Arthropoda > Insecta > Diptera > Rhagionidae > Chrysopilus > Chrysopilus asiliformis. The sequence goes on along the minus strand of OZ035960.1, from coordinate 43,040,741 downwards.
TTGCTGTAAAACTTTAAGCGGAACATAATTTCTGTTGCTGTGTAAAATGGGTGAGGATGGTCTCCTAGGATTGCAGGTGACATGCAACACCAAGGGAAAACTTGAAAGAAATTTTTCTTACATGGTGTATGATTTGGCGTGGGCGGAAGTGGTCGAACTTTGTCTGGCGGGCATCGTCTCTGGACCAGAACTGTTGCTGGCAGTGGTATCGCTGTGCCACCATTCGTCTTCGAGTACGGCACTGGTATTTGTCTGCAAATGAAAGAAAAAACAAACAAAAATGAATTTAATAAAAGGAAAGAGATCTTTTCCTTAACATAAATAAAATCAAATGAAGGTAAAGAAAAAAGTATGCTTGAAATCTAGAAAAGTGGTCTTGTACACGAAAGTAAGTATATCTTGTTGCAGGAAACCTGTAAATTATCGCCATTATAGCAAGACGAACAGAAAGAAGGAGTTATATTGGAGTAGTTACAGTGCAATAAGTACCATTGGGAGACAGCAACATGCACTCTAGCATTGACTCAGGTGAAAAACCAGCGGACTGTAGTAAAGATCTGTGTTTGCTTTGACTGAAGAACTTTTTTTTTTTGGTCTCACATTCATACTTTTTTTTTAATTTTTACTATTCTTTTTCTACATCGCCTTTGTCTTTTCTTGTCTGAGTCTGAGATGCTCATGGCTATTTAAACTTTGCCAATCCGTCGACAATCCTAACTGGACAAAGTTTTATACAAACAACGTGCCATAATATAAAAATCAGCATAAAAACATTCAAGTTATTCCAGGTGAATAATGAATCATCCTTTATTTCTGCCAAAAGGCAAACATTTGACGAAAAAAAAAATATTATAACGGAGATGTAAATAAACTCAAAGCAGATGAAATTTGTTTAATTGAAAGAAGAAATCTTAAACCTGAATCATAATTGCAGGTTTCAGTGTGTGTAAACAATTTTCATAAATTTTTTTATGTGAATTTTTTGCAAGGCTCTGTTTTTGGGAAACCCTTGACAATGCCAACAAAACCATATACACACATCTTCAATTAATTAAAAGTCAATTTAATTCAAGTTTTTGTTTTCATTTAAATGACAGTTTACTTAAAGTCTCCACATTTTTCCGCTACATTTATAGCCAATTGAATCTAAACAAGTCATTTTTGTTAAGTTTTTTACTTAAAGCCCAATTCAGACTAACGATTGCGATTACGATTGGGCTTCCTTGACCAATGCGATCAAAGCTTTCATGTCCTTATCGTTGAAAGCTTTGATTTTATTGGTCGAGAAGCTTCAATCGTAATCGCAATCGTTAGTCTGAATTGGGCTTAACATAAGTGAAATTTTTTTGACTTTATATTAAACTTTTGTTATTCTGAATCATTTTCGCAAATATTTAGAGAAATATTATCTTATGTGAACAGCACATTGTTATACAAAATCTACGTTTTTGCACAATTTACACTAAAATCTGACAAAACATTTTCGTTCATATAAAAATATGTTTTTTTACGAAATCTGAATTATCTGGATAACGTAAAATAAATCAATTTACGGTAAAAGGAAAAAAATGCAGAAAATTTTAATATCTCGAGAAACCCTTAATATGCAAGTAATTCACAAAAATCTGTGCTTGTGTGTCTGTATGTCTGTCTATTCGCTTAAAACTCGAGAACCACTACACCGATTTAGTTAAAACATTCAAGAGAACTTACTAGCGTCACTGGCCGGGTTTTAGACCATGGGACCAAGGTTCTCTATTTTTCTTATCAGTAACCCGATTTAATTATATTACTTTCTGCTTTTCTGTCTGTTCCCCTATAACTTGAGAACCACTGATCCGATTAGGATGAAACTTTCAGAGGACCTTACTATTATCAAGGAACGGGGTAAATATGGGGAAATCCATAAGGTTCCCCATCTTTCTTACCGGGTTCTTTGATTTATGTATAGTACCTACCAGGAAGACGGAGCCATGCTCGGCCACCTCAAAATTCTACTTTTGCTGATTTTTGGGGAAAAACTAAATTCACATTATCTTTACATAGCTTTTCCAGAGTTTTTAAATTCCCGACCTAGAAAGCTAGAAATAAAACTAACGCGCGATAACAAAATTTCATAGAAATCGGTTGAGTGGTTATTGAGTAATCGCTTTCACCGATTTTTGAAACGTTGTTTTGAGACACCAGGTGAGAGTTATCGAGGGGAGGGAAAAGTCAGGTTCGTAGTGGAAAAATCGAAAGCCCTTAGCCCCCTTAGTAATACTGTAAAGTTTCATGAAGATCGGACCACCCAATTCGAAGATACCAGGCGAGGGGTATCGAGGGGAATTTTCTCAGAGATGAGACCTATCTAGATCGATTCCTTGTCCCCGAAAAGCCTTAACCACCAAGTTTCGTGAAAATCGTTAGGCAGGTTTTCGAGATCGTTTGTGCAGACAGACATTCCTCGGATTATATTATCGGATTGCTTGCTGTTTTTCATTTTTTCGCCTATAACTTGAGAACGAATAAACCAAAGGCCGACCCGGGAGCAGTAATTGGACCGCGAAGCGGTCAGAGGCTAAACCTCTAATAAAAAAATATCCCAATAAAAGTAAAAGATAGTGGATAAAAGTAAAAGACAAAATTATAGCTCTCTTCAACTGATCTTGCATTAACCACCTAAAACCCGTTAGTTTTCGAGAGAATCGCCAAAAACGGTATATTCGATACCGGTTCCAGATAGCGAGTTCTAGTGAAAAACAAACGTGTGGGAAATTATACTGTCTTCAACTTTTGTCATACATAAGACTACTGAAAAATGCGTAGTTTCGGAGAAAATGCGATTTAAAAAAAACCGCCATTTTGGTTACTTCCGTCCGGGTAATGGATTTTCATCAAAAGTTGATAGGATCCTCCCATTCCAGGACCAAACATGCCTGTAAAATTTCAGTTTTTGAGAAATCTTGTGCACAGACTAACAAACAGAAAGATATTTTTGTAAAATACTCCAATCGACACAGGAGTACTCGGGAATTGTCATACTAAACACCCTGGTGTGGTTCATTTTTGTGATTGGTTCGATGCGTTACAAACGGTATCTATACTAAATCTAATTTACTCCTACATGATTATCATATTAGAGTATAAAAATAGCAGTTGAATTTATCATTCCAAACATAAAACACACAACACAATTTCCAAACATTTTTGACTCGCGTGTATTAAAGGATTAAATTAGCCATTAATTAATTATATCCCATTATTTACAACAAATGGTGTTAAGCCCATCACTAACCAACCGAAATTCGGCGTTTTTAATGCATTTCCAGCATGTTAAATAAAATTTTATGGATTTACTCTAATTCCTGTTAATAACCTTGCAGATAATCGGAAACCAAGTCGAAAACGAAAATCATTTCAGTTTACAAAATTTTTAATGTCCTTTTTATGTTTTAAAATTTTGTGATAATCCACAAAATTTCAACACATTCCGATTTCGTAACCACCAAAAATCCACAACACATAAGAAAAGAATAAAACGGAAAAATTCCTATGTTAATAGCAAAATTATGCTTTTTCCGGCATTTCAATTTTAATATTGCCGTTAATATATTTATCAAAAGGCAAGAAAAATATTTTATGATGGTTTCATATCGAATGGAAAAATTTGTGTGTTTACAAAGTGATTAAGAATTTATTTTAGTGCGCTTAGGAAGCCACTTAAAATATTTCCTAACCCTTCGATTCCCAAATGGCACTGAAACCAATCTAAGACGACATCGTAAATTTTGTATTTTCATTACGGTCAGAGGACACTCAATCGGAGTTATATTTAAAAATTGTTTGTTTATGCATCGTGCGATCGCGCTGCAGTTTTAGTCTCATTGCCACGATCCTGAGAAGCAGAAACACATTTTCTTGGAGGCGTTTGGTTTTGTCAGCCTAGGATCCCGCAGTCACACGAGATATTTTTCTAAGATTTGAGCCATTCCCACAATGGAGCAGCGCAATCTTCAGCGTTTATAAGTTCTCTAGAGACGACTGATGATAAATTGCTGGCGTGATCGGTAGCGATGCCCGAAAATAATTATCATAATCCACAAATCTCTATTTTGGCCGAGTATGTTGTCACCCATAAATAGATTTTGACAGACGACTATTTAATTTCTGTCGCGTGTCAGTTCTGTTTAACTCAGCTAGATGTGTATGTTGCCACTATAGATACTAGGAGTATCTATAGATACTTGATACTCGTTGTTTATGCTGAATGTGTCGAAAGATTGAACTTGTTTGTCAGCACATCGCGTATGAATTCACTCAGTGATTCAAATCGACTGTAACCAATGGTAAAAATATATTTTCTGCTCGGGAAAGCCTCCCTCTAGAAGTAGAAAATATTTCATATGATTGACATAGCCGTGGGTGGCATGCATTAATTTGCATTCACGAGATTTGCAGTGTTCGCTTGCAACTGACATACGGATTTGAAAATGCAAATTTCATGTTTATCGAAATCATCTGAGTTAGGTTTACCTTGATTTTATGCCTATGCATATTTCTTAGGTGTCACTGAGTTAACAAGGATATTCGAAATGGTCTGTTAAGAAACTAAGAAAAAGGTGAAAAATTTATAGCGTAGGGTAAATTTGGGAACGATGGTAATTGTTTTTGTACTCTATGTGAGAATCACATAGAAGTAGGTATATTAGATTTAGTATACCGCTTGAAACGCATCGAACACAAAAATAAACTACATCAGGGTGTTGGGGATGACAAATGATTTTGTTTTCCGTCCGTCTGTCCGTCTGTCTGTCCGTCTGTCTGTCCGTCTGTCTGTCCGTCTGTCCGTCTGTCTGTCTGTCTGTCTGTCTGTCTGTCTGTCTATCCGTCTGTCTGTCCGTCTGTCTGTCCGTCTGTCTGTCCGTCTGTCTGTCCGTCTGTCCGTCTGTCTGTCTGTCCGTCTGTCTGTCCATCTGTCTGTCCGTCTGTCTGTCCGTCTGTCTGTCCGTCTGTCTGTCCGTCTGTCTGTCCGTCTGTCTGTCCGTCTGTCCACCCGTCTGTCCACCCGTCTGTCTGTCCGTCTGTCTGTCTGTCCGTCTGTCTGTCCGTCTGTCTGTCTGTCCGTCTGTCCGTCTGTCTGTCCGTCTGTCTGTCCGTCTGTCTGTCCGTCTGTCTGTCCGTCTGTCTGTCCGTCTGTCTGTCCGTCTGTCTGTCCGTCTGTCTGTCCGTCTGTCTGTCCGTCTGTCTGCCCGTCTGTCTATCCGTCTGTCTGTCCGTCCGTCTGTCCGTCTGTCTGTCCGTCTGTCTGTCCGTCTGTCTGTCTGTCCGTCTGTCTGTCCGTCTGTCTGTCCGTCTATCCGTCCGTGAACACCACAACTTTCAAAAGGATTGAGTTAGAGACTTGAAATTTTGTATAGTTGCGTTTTTGAAAAATGAGCAACATTCGACCATTCCAACCAAAAACAATTTTTTATGCTTAAAAAATCTACTTGCATGGAGGAAGCGAAGGAAAAAAAGTGTGTTCCGATTGGATTTTGATGTGTGAAATTGATATCTAAAATCATGTTCTAAACATATTTTACCTTTATAAATTACCTTCGAGGAAATGGTAAAAAAAATGGTTCGACTGTATAGGGGAAGGGGGAAGAATTGGTCCGATTTCACCCGTTCAAGAAATTTCAAGTCTCTAGCTCAATCTTGTTTCGAAAGTTATGGCGTTCACGGGTGGACATACGGACAGGCAGAAAATCAATATATTTTTCCCATCGCAAACACCCTGGAGTGTAGCTCGTTTTTGCGTCCGGCGATTGATTCAATGCGTTGAAAACGGTATACTAAATCCAATTTTCTACTATATCGCACCCTTGCGACAAAAGTGACACAACTCAAAAATAAGCCATTTTGAGTTAATGCTGCAAAATGATCCGTTTTGATCTGTTCTATCCTCTGACAAAATCCCTTCCCTCTACAAGAAATACTCGCCATGGGAGAGCGTTTGTAATATCTTTGTGCTCACAGAATTTAGTACAAAATCAAGCAATCCCAAACCTTAAAACTTGTGTTCTAAAAAATCACGATTATTGAGTTGTGTTACTTTTGTCGCAAGGGTGCGATATGATTTTTATGTAGAATATAAAAATCAAGCTGGTCTCCGTATGACGACCGCTGACAATGTCCGCCGGCGGTGCCCTATTATAATACTTTGTTAACACATTCTATAAAAGAAACGCAGCAAAATTGACGGTGTCTTCATGGGACAATACTGCAAACCACTAATCTCGCATTTGACAAAACCGATAACAAAGTTTTCCTCGCATCTGATGTGTATTTTCGTGGGCTTAAGTTTTATCACTCTTGGAGCATTGAAACTGCAGCCACATGTTCGCATATCGTCACTTCCATGAATTTTATGTGAATTTTTCCACTCTAACAACATTTCGATAGCTTTCAGCATAAAATTCGTGCTACAATTTCGATACCGGCCATAAGACTATGATGTATGGGATGCACTGAAACTGATACGTTTGTGTAGCGCCGAACAAAAACCAAACATCTTCGCTTCATACAAAATTTATGACATGAAAAGGACCATAAAATGGGCTATACAAGCATGTGCCGAATATACGCAATATGTTGCCACATTTTCATCTTTTTTTTGGTCTAAAGACACAAAGTGCAACAATCCTCTATCAATAAGCTCCCTCTTTCACCCCTCCAACCGGATAGAAGAAATTTGCTGCATGTGGAAGTGAATTTTATGCTCTGTTGTTCGCATGAAATCTTTGATGGTCCTTTTCGACATCCATATTGACCTCATACTGTTGTGTATAACACAGAAACTAAGCGTATTAAGAGGTACTGAAGCGATAAAATATATTTTTATCTTGTTGGCCGCATAAGCCTTGTTTATGTGACACAAAAGCCGTGATCTAATGATATTTAATGATGGAAATGCATTAAGTGTCTTCACACAATCCGAGAGCCTTTTCTAACCAATCTGGGACAAGTTTTAGATGCAATGTTTTCCTCAATTTCGAAATGTCTTAATTTCTGTCTTTTGAAATAATATTCCCTTTTATGTCGTTTATTCTGTACACACGATAAGTGGACGAAGAAAGCTTTGAAATTCCATATAACTAGTCGTATGTAAATTAAAGGAATCCAAAAGCAATCTCAAGGATATGAAAAAAAAATTAATTTCAACATTTTCTATATCTCCATATCAATTATTTCTTTCTGACAGACTGTAAACCGCAAATGAGATTTCCTTGGGAAATGGAAAAACAGATGGAAATCGATCGATAGAAGCAATTAGAAAATTTTCTTTGGGGTAAGTTAATGACCTTAGCAGTGCAATTCTGTTAAATGAGAAAATTCTTTAGTTTCTCCTGCAGTTGAAAATCTCACGTATAGGCAATTATTTCTAAAGACTAAACCACTAAATGACAGATGGAACACTCAAGGATTTCTCATGCCTGGGGATAAGAGTCGAGAATAATTGCCTCATTCACCTTTAGTTCATAAATAGTCGACGGAAATTGTATGATCCTGTAAAAGTATAATTTGTCTGCGTTAGATTTTAAGGTTGCAAATACGTAAAACCAAGAAAAATATTATAATTACAGAGGAAAGTTCATTAAGGAACTTTGAGTTATTCTGTTTCATAAGTTTGTGTGAAAAGAAAAAAAATGGGCTTTTGATATTTTAGTTTCATTGCATGCTATAGAAAATCTGTAGCCAAACACCGTTTATTAATGCGGGTTGAAAATCATTTTTTTATGCTAATTTTTTGCTTTAATTCTAAAAGTTAGTTTTTTTCGTGACAATATTTAAATCAGCAACAAAAATCATACTCGATATCAAACCAAAAGAAAACAACTTGATATCTTAACAGTTGCTGCTGCTGGCTGAACGGTTTTTGCAGACGATGTATGTGAATAAGAAGTCGAAGATGCGGATGGAAGTGAAAGGTTGGATGAGATTTTGCCATTTCTAACAAAGATCTACCATTGGATGCTGATCATTTTTTGGATCAAACGAAGAAAGAGATTTTATTGCTAAAATAATAAGATATAAGCATCGGTGGTTCAGTGGTAGAATGCTCGCCTGCCACGCGGGCGGCCCGGGTTCGATTCCCGGCCGATGCAACGTTTTTTTTTGTAATTTTTTGTCTAAAAATATATGAAAATGTCAGATGGGGTGATAAGTGATTTGTTATTACTTTTGAAATATCAAAGTCTAACCATTGGATGGAGCAATCGCACAAAAAATTGCCAAAAAACAACACGCAAAAATTTAAAACTTGGACAAGGAATTTGCTGTGAAAAATATTATTTTAAAGAAGCACCAAATATTTTGCTTCAAAAATTTTTAAAAAATACCATCGTGAAAAAATCTTTAAAAAAAATCGTTTGAAGAACAATAAAAAGTGAAAAGATTCCTCATTATTAAGAATGTGATTCAGAAAAATATTTAATTGTGTAAAATTGTCTTAAAAACAGACTCTAAAAATATCAGTCAACACTAAACTTTCCTCTGCAATATTTAATTTAGGACGAAATATGTAGAAAATATTATTTAAAGACCGTTAAAGAGACGAAAAACTTTTAATGGAAAAAAATGCGGGAAATTGCGGATAAGTTCTTTAAATTTTGTTATATTATTTTTTTCAGAAAAACGCATAAGTTTCGAAAAAAATTTCAAAAAAAAAATTGTATGGAAGGTACCTGTTATAGTGACCGTTACTTTTCCAAAAGCTGACAGAAAACTACGATTTTTGTAAAAGTCATTTACAAAAAATGTCAAGTCGCTATGTCAACGCGTTCTAGAGTTATTAGACGTAAAACGGACTGATCGACAGACAGACCGACAGACAGACCGACAGACAGACCGACAGACAGACCGACAGACAGACCGACAGACAGACCGACAGGCCGACAGACAGACAGACCGACAGACGTACCGACAGACATACCGACGGACAGACCGACAGACAGACCGACAAACAGACCCATGCACGGACATCCTCATAATTTTGCCTGAAACGGATTTTAGAAATTTTCTATCTGCCCGAAGTCGGTCTCAGTCATGAATACAATACTTTCCCTCTATAGAAAAGAAAAATAAAAATATGTTAAATGTTATTTATAATTGAAAATATAACAATATTTTCTTCTCTCAGTATACCCCTCAAAATATGGTTTGATTTTGGTATACGGTCTCGAGGTTTCGAAGTACATGAGAAACATTTTGGAAAAAAACACCATATATTCATTTTGAAGATTCGCGAAAAAACACTTAAATTTTTCAATGGTTTCAAAACTTTATAACTCAAAGAAAAAGAAAAATTTTACTTTACAAAATTGCGGAATTCGTCATCGAATGTTGTTTTGTGCTGAGTAAAATCAACGGTTTAAGGGTCAACTTTCAGAATTTTTAATTAAATTTTTCTGTAGTTTTGACACAAATAAAAATTATAAAAAAAAACGTTGCATCGGCCGGGAATCGAACCCGGGCCGCCCGCGTGGCAGGCGAGCATTCTACCACTGAACCACCGATGCTTATACCTTATTATTTTAGCAATAAAATCTCTTTCTTCGTTTGATCCAAAAAATGATCAGCATCCAATGGTAGATCTTTGTTAGAAATGGCAAAATCTCATCCAACCTTTCACTTCCATCCGCATCTTCGACTTCTTATTCATCTCGAATATTCGCAAAAACTGTTGAACCAATCACTAGTCTTGAGTGAATCATCTGGTTGCAAATTCCATGGACCATCACCGAATAAAAGTAAATTTCCATATGGGGATCGTTACAATTGTTTAGTTGATTCTTTAAATATCTAAAACGCTGATCTTTTTTCCATCAAAAATAACTGCAAACATTGATTCAAAATATCTTTTGCTTTATATCTGTTTAAAACCATATTTTTTTATACTCTATATGAGAATCATTAGTATTATATTAGATTAAGTGCACCGTTTGTAACGCATTGAACCAATCGTCGGACACAAAAATGAACTACACCAGAGTGTTAGGGATGACAAATGATTTTGATTTCCGCATGTCCGTCCGTCTCTCTGTCTGTCTGTCTGTCTGTCTGTCTGTCTGTCTGTCTGTCGTCTGTCTGTCTATCTGTCCGTCTGTCTGTCCATCATAACTTTCGAAAGGATTGAGGTAGAGATTTGAAATTTTTTATAGTGATGTTTCTCGTAAATGGCAAGGCCCGGGTCTTGAACGGACAATTCCTTACCCCCTATCAATTGTAACAGTTTTTTGCAATTTTGTCGAAAACGGTGAATCGGTTAAATAAATTTATAAATTGTCAAGAATTTTTACATAACTTTTTACATAACTTATTCATACATCAAAATTAAATCAGACTATTGATTCTACCTCCCCATACAAATGGGATTGTTATTTTTTTCATAAAAATTTTATCTGTCCTCATATAGAGTATTTGAAGATTGGTCCCTAACAATTGTAGCTTTTCTTATGTTTATTTTATTGAATTTTTGGAAAATAAGAAATTAATTGGAATATAAGAAAAAAATGAAAAATAAGAAATAAAATGGAAAAGAAGAAATAAAATTAAAAAAAAACATGAGCACAACACAGATTAAGTTTTCTTTGTGCAAAAATGAAGTCAATTCTAGGATTTGAAAAACAAATAAATCAAAAGATACTTTTTATATTACGCTCATTGAGTTAGAATTTCATGTAGAATATGAATTTAGAGCGCTGGTTGATGATACGAATATCTTGGCAAATCAAACATAATGCTAATGGAAAGTCCAAAAATAAATTTTTGTTACGTTCGTTTGTAAATCAGATGAAATAAGAGGAAAAATATGGCACTGAGATCTGGAAAAAGAAAAACAAAATAGAAACGTTTGAATCCCTGACTCATTAACGTAATTTTACCAATTAATTGAGAACGAAATCTCGTCTCTTAGATTTTATTAATTGAATAATTCCAGAGTTAGTACACCATGACAGAATGCGAAACATTCAATCCAGTGTCAGTTGCCGTTCACAGTTTGCTGGCTGAGCAAAATGAAACTTTCAGTTTATGGAAAACATAAATGCAAAACATATGAGATTAAAAAATTTAAGCAAAAAAAGAACCGACGAATATTTAACCAGATAAATAGCTTTGAGGAACAGAAATCAGAAATCACAAAAACAGATGAAATAAAACGCTAAGGAGTTCGTGTTAAGCAACGCGTACCCAATTTATCTTTTGACATCCAGAACAACAGCAATGTGCCCACACGGGGTCCCTATTGAATCCGTGCAATAAATGAGCTGCAGTTGCATTGCCTGTTGCAGTCACAAATATAATAAGTATCTGCAGATGCCACTTAACTCCATATGATCGTCGATTTATGCAACAATACAGGGTTTAATGATGGCAAAGATCATTTCCAATCCATTTCAATTTCAGTGGAAGACGTATGGAAAATCTTGGATCACGGAAGATTTTAATGTACAGACCGAAAAGTTACCTGCGATAGCGTGGGCCCAATTGCAGTAATGGCAGGCCCTTCCCGTGTTGATTTTCTTAAGCTCTGAAGTTATTTAGGCGACGACGTCAAAGTGGAAATCACGTGAAAGTGTGGGCGATTTATTTGATATGCATCGCATATTGACTCCATCAATAAAAACACATTTCAAAACTGGTAAAGTAGTCCTTGATCATCTAATAAATAAAATGTAATGTGAAATTTTGCCTTTCCTTTTGGTGGCGTTACGGGGAAAAACGTTGTGTGAAAACCTTTCAGGGAATTACAAATCAAAATTGTGTGACGTACAGTGGAAAATCGGTTCATGAACTTAATTCGATCCAGAAGATCATTCACAAATCGAAACAATTTTTATACTCTATATGATATATCATATAGGAATATATTAGATATCATATACTGTTTGCATTGCATTGAACCAATCGTCGGGCACAAAAATGAACTACACCAGGGTGTTAGGGATGACAAAAGGTTTTGATTTCCGCATGTCCGTCCGTCTCTCTGTCTGTCTGTCTGTCTATGTGTCTGTCCGTCTGTGTTACCGTCTGTCTATCCATTCATGAACACCATAACTTTCGAAACGATTGAGATGGAGACTTGAAATTTTGTATAGCTGCGTTTCTCGTGAATGGCTAGGCTAATGGCTCAACTATGATAGACATAAGAACGCATATGTAGCTGCATATGTCATTTCCAGAATAAGAAAGTCAATGTTATTACCCACAATAGACATGTGTCAAAGTGTTGCCACTTTCAAACCTTGGTTAAACTTTCGTTAAGCATGAATAATTCGATACAAATGGAACTGGCATATGTAAATAGTGAACATAACCTAAAATTTTAGTGTGAATTTAATAATATTGTGGCCATATTAATTTCCACTTGAGGTAAAATGAAGATTAGCTTTTATGTTAAGAGCTATGTATGTCAACATTCGTTGGGAATTTGACATTTACATATGCGCTCTTATGTCTATCATAGTTGAGCCTTATGCTACATTTACACGAATGACAAATTTGTCATTTTTTACTTGTCATTATGTTAATTCCCGTGTAAATGGCATAATTTTTGTAATTTTTTCTGTCAGAAAATGTCAATCTCTCATAAAAGAATGAACTTGTCCATTCTTTTATGCCAGATTGTCATTCGTGCAAACGCAATATTAGTTATGACAAAAGTTGAATACTAAAGTTGTCATAACTAATATTGCGTTTGCACGAATGACAATCTGGCATAAAAGAATGGACAAGTTCATTCTTTTATGAGAGATTGACATTTTCTGACAGAAAAAATTACAAAAATTATGCCATTTACACGGGAATTAACATAATGACAAGAAAAAAATGACAAATTTGTCATTGGTGTAAATGTAGCATTAAGTTCTTAAACGATCAAAAGCATTCCGAGATAATAGTCTGCACTAGCGTGACCATTTATCCCGAAAAGGGATTATCCCCTTTTCGGACTTTGCTATTCCCCACATCCCTTTGAAAAATCCACCTTTTTTCAAAGATTTATTTATGAAAGAAACACAATTTTTCGAGTTTTCGGCTATTGTCGAATACGCGTTCGCTCTGCCAGGAACATCAGCACCAGTCGAACGTGTTTTCTCGGCGATCAATAAAATTTGGACGACGGTAAAAGACTCGTTTACAAGTTAAAACTCTTAAATGGATTTTTTTACCAAAAACCATATCTATCTCAGCTGTTTGGAGTTTTGCGATAATTTGAAAAAGGACAAAGATATGTTGAAAAAAAAACTCTCCTCAAGAAAAATACAATGAATCGACAAGTTCATCATCAGTTTGTGCTTGAAATTGAAAAACCTAAATAAAAAATCAATATTTTGATTTATTAATACAATTTTTTTCATTTTTATTTTTCATCCCCCTTTATCCCCCATTGGCTTAAAAAAAGTGGTCACACTGATGATGTCGTTAGCACCAAGCAGTAGCTAACGCTACTAATTTCGGCAAAGCCAGTTTAATGGACCTGAAAACTTGTCCCACCAATTGGACTTGAAGTGAAGCCTTGGGAATACTAGCGTAGTGCTCCACTATAAACAAACATTTTTCTCAAACTGGAAATCCTTTTAAAATAAATTTCTAATCTTATTTTATTTATAATTCATAATCAAAATGTGATGTAAAATTCTAATAGTTTTATTAAGCAGCAATATTTACTAGTTTGTGACGGAAACGAATTAAAAAAAAACTAAAACTAATGGCGGATTCAACGAAATTTTTAGTAACTGCTAAATCGAGTTATCGGGCGAACTTCAAGCAGATAAAATGTGCTAAGTCAATTTAGTATCCGCTAAAAGTTTCATGAAATCCGCCATAAGTCGTCGAATTTTAGATCAACAACAAAAGAAAAGCCTTCCGAACTGACCTAAGACATTGTCGATCACTTAACAAAGAAAGACGTCCCATAGTCGATGATAATTAATTATTTATTTCGTGATAACAGCAATTCTGTTAGTCGCCTCAACCATCCATTAATGGGAAAAAAGAGGAAGTGATTGGCACTTGAGTGAAATACTACTCATTAATTTAACCTCAAACATTAGATGGGCGTGAAATGGCTGAGAAATCTAGCATTTTGAGGCTGCAGTGCTGTTGTTTCGTTTATTAGCGATCTTTAACTTAATTAGTGGATAAGATGACCACTGCAGTTTGATGACCTCTATTTGGATTCATTATCAACAATAACTCATGTGTGCTATTTCCAATAAATCTTCTATAGATGAAATATCGTCCAAGATGGCTGCTGAAGATGTCAAGTTTTGTAAACGGTTGTGACGCACAATGTTTTGATTAGAACCGAAGTTGACAGCAAACAGCATGTTGTAACTATCAGATACGACGACAGATTCTAAGATGAAATCAACAGCTGGATAGCCATAACCGGAATGCATTCTGTTCTCAGAAGGAGATTGGGGGATGGGGTGTGATGTTTAAGATAAGATGAGATAATTGCCATATGGATAAAGTGTTGTTTACTTAAGCTGATTGGCTTGTATCTTGTGTGGACTTAATTTAGTTAAGAAAGTCAATCGATAAGACGGCAAAAACGGAACATATGCATCTAAAAATCTACACCTCTCTATGTAGGATGGAAACACTAAATAACTATACGAATAAGCGTCTATGCTTCTTAACGTTTAGTCCAATTTCCATTTTAATATCTCGAAGATATTTTAATTCAATTGACAGCTGCTTAATTAACACATCGATAAGAAATTCGATTTTTACCTATAAGAAATATTCCAAAGCGTCTCAGGATTGGGATTTGCACAAAGTCTGAAATTGAGTTTCGTTTAGCGGCGAAATGAAATTTTTTCGAATTTGCATATTCAGGAGATGTAATCGGGCAGGGCATTTCGTTCCTTGAGACTGGTTTTATTAGCTCTGAGTGCCTTTTCCTGGGATTGTGATCTGGTGCCACCTTGGTTCATTTGCAAGCACAGTTGCACCGTAAAATAAACTATACGCCACTAAACTGAACACATTTCAGGTTTTATGGACACTACTTAACCGGGGGCGTCATAAAAAATGCACAACAAAGACACCAAATAGATGAATGACTTTTGCCTCGAGAAAGGAGCATAAACTAGAAGGTCATTTAAAATGCAACATATGAAGTTAAGCATTATGTGTGATTTTGTTGAATAAAAAGTTTTATATATGTACATGACAAATATTTTCTGAAACAATGTAAAAAAAAAATTAGACTTGAGTTTTTAATCTGAGACCATATCGTAAGTCTAACAAATTACTCTGTTATCCCGTTTCAGGTGGCTTAAAAACATTCTTAGTTTCGACACGGCATTTACAAGACGGCATTTCCCAGGAACCTCTCTACCGTGTTATAGGAGAGTTACCTGAAATTTTGAAAGACCAATTAGAGAAAAGAAGGTGCGTCCCATTTTTGCCTCATAAAAACTAAAGCCTGAGTTACATTGCGGCGAGACGTCGACGAGAGTCGCGCGACATTGTCGTTATCGTCATCCAAGTGTCATTACCAGAGCTGCGAGCACGCGACAAACAATCCCATATGTCATTACCAGAGCTGCGAGCACGCGACAAACAATCCCATAACCTAACAAATTTTTTTGAAAGTAAAAGATGAGTAAAAGATATTTCTGCATTTTGATAAAATTGCCAATTGTTCACCAAAAGAGAGCAACTCAAACACAATTAACCTAACCAAACAATTCAACTGTCATTCGATGTCGTCGCGACTTTGGTGGCGTTGTCGTGTCGCTGTCGTCGCAATGTAATCAATTCAATACAAAAGCATGCGTTGAAAATTACTTTGCCAACTCCGACGACTCTCGTCGACGTCTCATGTCGCCTTGTCGTCGCAATGTAACTCAGGCTTCAGGCTTATATCTGAATTCTTCGATATGCAACAAAAAATGCGCCGCAGACAAAATTGTAATTAGATAGCAGTTGTGATGAACACAAAACTTTCTTCCGCAATATTTAGTTTCGGAAAAAATATGTAAAAAATAATAGTTGTTTTTCAAAATTTTCGAGACCGTTAAAGATACCTAAAACTTTTAAATAAAAAGATACAGGAAATTTTATTTTCTTTGAATTTCATAATATGCGCATAGTTCCCGAGAATGTTTCAAAAAAAGTAGTTTTTTTTAATAATTTTCTTGGGGGTACCTGTTATAGCTAACGTTACTGTTCCAAAAGTTGATAGAAAACTACGATTTTCGTAAAACTCCTTAACAAAAAAATTCAAGTCGCCAGCTCAACGCGTTTTTGAGCTGGCAACTTGAAATTTTAAGTCGCTCATAATTTTACCTGAAATGGATTTCGTACTGATTAGAAATTTTCTATCTTACCCCGCTCTCGAGTCGGTCCGCGTCATGAATACAATACTTTCCCTCTATAGCAGAGGAAAGTAACAAACTTTCAGTAACTCTCCAAACAGATGGACTATAAACATTTTTATTTGGTTCCTAGATATTACTTGTCGATTAAAATTAAAACCTACCTCCGAACGTCTGGAGAATTAGGCAAACTTCTAGCTTTCCTCCCCTTTCCATGGGATGACGATGAATTTCCCATTTTTATAATCCTCTTTTATTTAAATTTGAGAAGCCAAACATTTTCCAGCAACGCCACTTTTTTTTACATTTCAAATATCACTTATCGCACTGTAAACACCATTTTATAACTAACACTTAAAGAAAATTCTCGTAAAAAATATTAAATTTCAAATTTATCGTCGTCGCGTCATAACTGCGATAAAGAAGAAGAAAACTTAATAAAGGGCCAAAATCAATCATAAAATCGAATGAGGAATATAAAAGGGAATTAGCTCTTTACATTTTCATAGAGCCATGGATAATCCAATTCCAGTGATTTTTAATCTTTGTGCTCTTTTAAGACGGAAAGCTAATCAACTTGCAGTAAAATCGGATGAATGGATGGCAGGATAGCCTAAGGTCAAATGGTGATGGTGCACCGCCCCCACCAAAAAACGAAAACGAAGAATACTCGTAGTAATGCACTTGCCATTTAATTAGATTACATTCACAAGGGAAGTCCCCAAAATTCAACAAATCCTTCCATCCTATTTTATCCCTTGGCTGAGTAACTACACGACATCGGTTTATGCTTGGGTGTATTAACGAGCAGCAGAGGCAGCATCCCTGAATCGGACACACCCTCTTAATGAATTTCTGGAGTATAATTGATGTCGTGGAGACGCC